>QANX01007270.1:0-179030 GCA_003254975.1 Ochetophila trinervis
AAAATAAATTAACCCGATTAACCCGACCAACCCAACCCGCACTTTATAGGTTGGGTTGGATTGGGTTTGTTCTCTGTTTAGGTTGGGTTGGGTTATAATATAAAAAACCCGCATTCTATGGGTTGGGTTGATTTTTTTTAAAAATCCAGCCAACCCAACTCGTGTACACCCCTATTTGTGACAAAGATTTAATTGTCAAACCAATTACATTATTTTATAAAACTATTCATCTCATTGTAGAAGAAGAAAATAAAGAATATGTTTGTTGTACTACTTCAAAAAATGATATAACTTTAATACAAGAGTTGACCATGTCACATATTACTAAGTTATAATTGTGACAACCACATGGTGTATAAAATACTCTATGATTTATATCTAACAGTCTTTTTTGCAGACCATGATGTTTTCCTTTCATATTATATGCTTCTCTGTCTTCTAACATTATCAATACGAAGATTAAGTTTTTCTATTATATTTTAACAAATATAATTTGATAAATAAATTTAATAAATATTTTCATATATACAGCATTATTAATATCTAATTTATAAAGTTTACTATTGATTAAGAATTAAATTATCAATTCACCAAAAAAATGAATTAAATTATCAATATGGACAGAGATATTAAAGGTTTTAAAATATAGAAATATCAGTAAAATTTTGAAAATTATCAAATATCTATAAAAACTCATAAAAAGTGATGGAAATATAATAAATAAAATAGAAATTTTTATTGCAACTTTGGATTAACTTATTTAATCAATTAACTATCAATTTAACTAATAGAGTTGAAAAAGATATTGAATGAATATTATATTTTTTTTAATCAACAGATTTATAATAAGCGCTAACAATTATAAATATATTATTATTGATAAAAGATGTAAAAAAAATACATATTTGATAAAAAATATTTATTAATTTAAATATAATACAACTATTACAATTATATTATGATTTTTGAATATCATCTTAATACCACGTAAAGTTATTCAGTGGTTGAAAACTATTTTTTTCTTCCTCAGTTTCATTTTTAATGTAAGAAGTATCCATTTCATAATTATATATGTAATTATTACATGCAAACAATATAGATTTTGTATTAAATGTGGTTGTTTTTGTTGAGAATCATTACATAGATATGACATGTGATGTGCTGCTCAATTTCAATTTTTTACTTGCAAATCCAATTTAGTTATTCACAAAAAATATTAAAGATATCATTATGTCATTAAAATTTAAAAATAATAAGGCACATGTATTCTATTTTTTTAAAATTATTAATTTATACTAAAAATACTATATTTTATGCTTTAAACTTTTACTAAACACCACTAACATTTTTAAAAAAAATTTTATTAAGAAAATTAAATCAAATAGATGTTTCCAAATATNTTTTTTTTTTTTTTTTTTTGTGAAAAGGTTTATAATATGTAGTAGAGCATCTGTTTTGGGGTGCTATTATTTCCGTCTGGCCTTACTGCTGTGTTTCCCAGAGTTCTTTTCGGAGGGTTCGGGTCCGTGCCTAGTGTTATAGATTTATTTTTTTCACCAAATGTTTAATGAAATGCTAAGTCTGTAAGATCATTCTGCAATTCTTTATTTTATCTGTCTGAGGCTTTATTTCGTCATTTTATCCAAATAGGATAAATTATGACTTAAGACTTATCCAACTTAATTATTTTTCAAAGGTTAGTTCTATCCACTTATTCTGAAATTTAATTTGAATATAATTTGATTCTTTTTATTTAAAAAATTTCATCAACATTTTTTCAGATTTTAAAAAATATTATTTTTCTTTTTCATTATTTTGTTCTCACCTTTCAGAATAATATCATTTGCATACATGTAATTTGTAAAAATAATAGTTGTAATATTCAAAGCATGAAAGATTAAATTGTAATTAGTGTAAACTTCAAAAGTTTAGATGAAAATATACTCTCTCTTTTTTCCCTAATTTAAAAAATTAGTATTAAAAAAAATAAAGATTGATTGCATATATAACTGAGTTATAGATTATTATCTACCTCTTTTGAAGTAAAGTCACGTTTAGTCAGTTGTACTGTATTGTATATAACGTTTGGCTTTCTACATGTAATAACTAGCTAATACAATCTAAAATTACTGAAAAAGAGTTTTGGTGGAGAGAATAAAAATTTAAAATTTAAATAAAAATAGTCCAAGATATCATATAGTTTTTAATATAATCTTGCACTAAGCCTATTATATGTAACATCTTATAAGTATTATATGATATATTACAGAACAATACAAAACAACTGAATTAAATCTTACCAAAAAAAAAAAACAACTGAATTAAAAAATCNAAAAAAAAAAAAAAAACAACTGAATTAAAAAATCTATCTAAAACGGAAGAGGGCATAGCCACGATAAAGTGGGAAAACAAACGTAGCCCAAAATATAAAACCCAGTCTCACCCGGTCCAATCAGAGATTAGCTTGTTCTGCTTCATTTCCCGTCCAACAAAGTAACAAACCCTTCTGTTAGGGTTCTTTTAGGGTTTTAGCACAGAAATGGCCTCTCTCATGGCGATCTGGCGTGCTCGTAGCCAGAAATTTCCTTCCTTCTTCAAGGTACGACCTCTTTACCCTTCTCTTTTCACCTTCACTCAAGGCAACAACCACAATCTTCAAAGCTTAGCCAAAACCCTAAGCACCTCTGCGCTGCACAACGAGTATCAGAGTTCTCAGCCGCAGCAACCTCATCCTTCCGACCCTAGAAACCCTAACCAATGGAGTTCACATGGCGAGGGGTATCCACAGACTCAGAGCCTAAATAATCAGTTCAATTATCAGAACCAGAACCAGAATCAACACCTAAACCATCCCAATCGGGATCACAACTATCAGAATCGCGGATACCCTAACCCAAGTCAGAGCTATCCTCAGTATCAAAACGCTAACCAGGTGAACCCTCGGAGCCCTAATTTTCAACATCCCAGAAACCCAAATCAGTGGAACAACCAGAATCAGAGTTACCCTCAACGTGGTAATGACAATCAGTGGCCTCCGCAAGTTCAAAACCCTGATCGGTTTTCTCCACAAGTTCAACACCCCAATCGGGTTTCTCCACAAGTTCAAAACCCTAACCAGTGGAACAACAACCAGGCTTCGAATCAAGTTCAGGCTCCGGTGAATCAAACACCCAATGTCGTTCCGCCTTCGATTGTAGATTTGAGGCGGTTGTGCCAAGAGGGAAAGCTTAAGGAAGCTATTGAGTTGATGGACAAAGAAGGGGTTAAGGCAGATTCCGATTGCTTTTATACTTTGTTTGAGCTATGTGGGAAATCGAAGTCGCTCGAGAATGCGAAAAAGGTTCATGATTTCTTCTTGCAGTCGACGTATAGGAGTGATGTTCAGTTGATTAGCAAAGTGATTGAAATGTATGGGAAATGTGCAAGCATGACTGATGCACGGAGGGTGTTTGATCATATGCCTGATAGGAATATGAATTCTTGGCTTTTGATGATGAATGGGTATGCAGATAATGGGTTGGGAGACGATGGTTTGCTGTTGTTCGAGCAGATGAGGGAGCAGGGAATGAAACCCAATTCACAAACTTTCCTTGCAGTTTTCTCAGCTTGTGCTAGTGCCGATGCTGTGGAGGAAGCATTTATCCATTTCGAGTCCATGAAAAACGATTATGGATATGCTCCGGAGATGGATCATTATTTGGGACTTCTGGGTGTACTTGGAAAATGTGGGCATCTTAATGAAGCAGAGGAGTACATTCATAAACTCCCTTTTGAACCCACAGTGGCTATCTGGGAAGCTTTGAGGGATTATGCTCGAACCCATGGAGATATTGATCTTGAAGACCATGCTGAGGAGTTAATTGTTGATCTTGACCCATCAAAAGCTGTTGCTAATAAGATCCCTACTCCACCACCCAAAAAGCGAACTGCTATCAATATGCTTGATGGGAAGAACAGAATCGGCGAGTTCAAAAACCCAACTCTGTACAAAGATGATGAGAAGTTGAAAGCTCTAAGTGGGATGAGAGAAGCCGGATATGTTCCCGACACTAGATATGTTCTTCATGATATTGATCAGGAAGCCAAGGAACAAGCTTTGCTGTATCACAGTGAGCGGTTAGCGATTGCATATGGCCTGATTAGCACACCGGCGAGGACACCTCTCAGGATTATTAAGAACCTCCGTGTCTGTGGCGACTGCCACAATGCCATAAAGATCATGTCCAAGATCGTTGGGAGGGAGTTAATTATTAGGGATAATAAACGATTTCATCATTTCAAGGATGGAAAATGCTCTTGTGGGGATTACTGGTAATTCTAATGGCAGAGTATTGTTATATTCATCTGACAATATTTTCTTTCCTGTCATGAGTCTAAAGCGTAGATTTTGTGAAGCTGTTTGGATCGTATGCAGATAATATATCTCTCTCTATATATATATGCTTATTAGTCTTCCTTTTTGTTTGTTGCCATTCCATCTTCAGGGATTTAATTGTTGGTTTGTCCAAACTAATTTTATTTATAGACAGGTGAATGAGTACAGTATATTCCGAGACGTGGAAACTAATTCTTTTTTTTTTTTTTTTTTAAGCCAACACGCATATGTTTATAGCATGACCTTTTTAACTGAGTTAACTGCACTTTTGTATCTTTAATCAGCCCTCCATTTTCAATGCTTTTAATAGAGAGCTTCAATATCAATTTAATTTTGATTTCAATTTAGGTAATATGAGTAAAAAAAAAAAGAATATTACGATCAAAATAAATATCTTATTATAAACCCAAAAAATATTAATTTTAATTTTGTAAAAATAAGATAAAAAGTAGAGTTTTATATAAATATGCAATATTGTTGAAATAAGACTAATATTGACGATATGCATTGAAGCCAAAATTAAAGTCGAGTATGTTTCAATTGAAAAAATTGAAATTTAGA
Source organism: Ochetophila trinervis (assembly GCA_003254975.1). Lineage (NCBI taxonomy): Eukaryota > Viridiplantae > Streptophyta > Magnoliopsida > Rosales > Rhamnaceae > Ochetophila > Ochetophila trinervis. Next base: position 4,937 of record QANX01007270.1, read on the forward strand.
CGTCTTGAAATTGAGGACAAACTAGATGATTCCAACAGTATTTTAATTTATTTATTTATATACAAAAGCATCTTTAATAAAATTGAATTGCTAAAATTTATATGCTACATAAATAAATATAAATATTATTTTGAAAAAAATGTGCTCCAATAATAATGCTTATAATAAATATTGAGTTGTCAAATAATATTAAATTTAAAAAAAAAATTAAAAAAAAAATTAATTTGTTTATAAACTAAAAAGTCATAATAAAATTTAATTAATTAATAACCATAAATAATTTCTGAGCATATTATCATTGAAGATTATTTTTTAATTGATTGTACATTTATACTATATAAATTTAAATAATATTTATTTTTATGTGACATATACAATAATCCACATCCTCAATTTGAAATTTTCTAAAAAAACCTAATAATGTAGAAAATAGGGAGGGATAGGTCTCATGGTTCAAATATATAGATATACATCAAAGTTCATATTATGTCATGATGTTCTTTATCAGCATTAAATTTCAAATGCTGAAATTTAAAAATATATTTATGGTTCAATGAATTTCTATAGAGTTTATTGTTTCCAAATTGAATAATAGTATGTCACTATCTGTGTTAAATGGTTATTTCTATTGGAGTATATATGACAAAAAAAATAAAAATCATTCTGCTTATGTGACACAATGTCTATTTAAAAATTATCTATAATGGTTATGTTCAAAATAAACTAAAACTTATCTAAAAATTAATTAAAATTAATAAAAATAAATAAAATAATAAATTGGATTGTCTAACAGACTTTTTAAAAATAGACAGTCTTCTAGACATCTTCTATTTTTTTTTTAATGCTCTAATACACTTCTACACCTAAATTACGTGAGCGGATATATTACTATTTATTCCTGAAATGAACAATCCATACTTTCTTTCTTTTTTTAGGGGGCAATTTTGAGATTTGTGAAGAAAAGAGAAGATTCATGTTTGAACTTTAGGTGATGAATGGGCTTTAGAAAAGGAGCTTAAGCGTAGGTTTGCAGTTGGATGTAAAATCATAGAACAAATGTAAATGTCACATACCACTTTAAATCATAACGACATAACATATGAGAAAACATGAAATCAATAGAAACCGGACGACAATGTATAAAAGGATCAAAATAATGGTCTTATTAATACAGAGGGTGATTCTCATGGCATTCAACTAGAAAATAAGCAACTTAAAAAGAGTAAAATGCATCACATTGATTTACATATTTCAAATCTCACTAGTGAAACTAAACAGAGAATCTTCCTCCAAGCTGCTACTTTCTAATTCACAGTCAGATTTAAGCCACGAGTCATCATGGTCATGAACTCATCCATATCAACCATACTGTCCCCATCAGTGTCTACTGCTCTCACCATTCTCCTGCAATCCTCCAGGTTGCACCTCTCCCCCAACCTCTTCAACACTTCTGAAACTTCCTCTGCACTTATTTTCCCATCACCGTTCAGATCAAATGTCCGGAAAGCATTTTGTATGTCTATTGTCTTAACTCCACCTCCCTTCTTGTGCATTTCCACAAACTCCTTGAAATTAATAAACCCATCTCCATCAAGATCGGCTATCTGGAAAATCTTTGGCACTTCTCCAAATGTGTTTGTCTTTCCTAGTGCCCTCAGGATAGCCTTGTACTCCTGCTGAGATATCTTCCCATCTTTATTGGCATCAAATTTGTCAAAAACTTGCCTCATCTCTGCCTCGTTTGGTTGGAAAGTGGTTAAGCCAGAGCTTTGCCTGTCTTGGGATGAAAACAACCAAGTTGGCTTTCGCAAAAACTTCCTTTTCGAAATATTGCATTGAAAATCGAGGAAGCTCATTTTCGACATATCTGTATTAGGATATCCTTCGCTGGTAGCTGATCCTGCTGAAATCAAATTAGGTATAGAAGCCTAAACAACATTCACTGTTAGATGGCAGCAATAGGGCATCTATAGACTATATATGATGTACACTATGCATGAAAGGTTATTCTGATTTCAAGCCAGTGGTGCAAAGCAAACTGAGGTTGATAAGATTCCTCAACAACTTGTAAGAACTTAAGAAGAAAAGATTCTTAATTGATGAACAAGATAAGCAAAGGACAAAGATAAGGTTGCAGAAAGCAGAGATACAGAAGAAAAGAATACATTCTTTGCAAAAGCTACAGCCTTTTCTCTTTTACTATACTTTTTATCCAAAAACTTCCTTCTACTAGATTCGTCGTCAGGGAAATCTAAATATAAAGGCCAAATTTACAATTGAAAATGTGAACAGAGAGAGAAAAAGACAGCTCGTCAAAATAATTGCTAAACATATACCGAAATAGGGGGGGGGGGGGGGGGGGGGGGNGGGCAGGGGGGCAAGAAGGAAAATAATAAAAGAAAATCTTTTGTTTTGGGTCATGGTGGTTTTCCATTATCCAAATCCTCCATTACTTCAATATCCTTTCGTGCAGTGATCTTCTGAACATATCCTGCAATAACGAATATTTTGTGTAAGATAGTTACTCAAAAACATGGGATAAGAAATAAGGCTCATTATTATTTTTTAATTTTGTTTTACAAAACAGTGTGTGACCTTCTAGAATAATGTTCATGTGGTATCATTTCAAAACCATGTAAGACTGCATATCTAAGCAATCAAAACTGCCAAACTTTATAGAAATATAATCATGTTATATGGCACAAAGAGAAAAGAAAAGAACAACCATTCACAGTCCATATATTATACGAAGCACAAATCCATAGCTTAAAGGAATATATAAAGCGTAAAAACCACTATCATAAGCATCCCTACAGACTTGGATTCCTTGATAGAATATAATTCAAGGTTTAACAGAACCTTGAAATCATAAAAAAAATGCATTTTCTTTCTTTTCAACAAAAGTGAGATTCCAACTCCTTCCAAATACTTACCTTAATCTTAATTTGATATAAATCAACCACCAAAGTGCAAACAAGATTACAAACAGAAAAAAAAAAAAACAAGCTAAATGATTTATTGATAATAAGAAAAGTTGTTAACTTGTTAGAGACATAATTATACTAGTTTATCTGTGTATTCGTATAGAGTATAATTGATCTCAATCACATGAGCATAAAAAATCAATCACACGAAGCATAAAAAATCCATCTAATACATCAGCACCGTACTAATAGCACTCTAAGCAATTCATATAAACTAAAGAAAGCCTTAATCCACTAACAGTGATAAAAGAAAACCTAGGAATTCCAATGCCAACATATAATTTCTGATTTCAACAAAATTCCATAACCTATGCTCTCAAGTAAATAACATACTAAAATTCTAATTAACCACCTAATTCATAATATTCTTTTCTTCGATGACAATTGTTTGGCCTATCAGATAAAAATTAAGCAACAGTATCAAGGGAATTAAACGACACATCTAAAACTAAATTGGAGAACTTGTATGACAATCAAGAATAGTTAGAACCTATAACTTGGGTTATTCAGAGCTACGAATCACCAAAATTGAGGAGAACATCTTAGATCACTCTTATGACAATGCTGATCTAATGTAATAAAACATTGCTAAATTGTGCTGTGCAGGTTGAGTTGGTCCACATGACTCCTCCAATACGAGTTAGTAACTAATGTCTCTTGCAATGGCAAACCAACTGGCAATCTCAAAGGATAGCTCGCAGAGATCTAATTCATATGAATACATGATAACACACAGGGTAACTACAAAATGGTCTGTGCTAATGATCAGTAATAATCACCACCATCATTAGTAAAGAAAACTTATTAAATAGACCAGAAAATTAAGCAGCTAAAAAAACACTGATAGGAAGGATAACTCAGTTCATATCCTTTTCTTCTGCAAGTTAAGCAATTATATGTCAAAATCTTCTTCAGAAAACTAAGACATGAGCAGGGACTTAGAATTTTTAAGTAGTATGGCAAATAAAATTTAAGATACAAGACTCTTGCCTAATAAAACATGACTTAATAATTGAAACTTTTTTAGATGCATTGTATTAATTTTGCACAAGAGTAACTAAAATTCACTATTAAAATATTGAATATATAATAATGCACTATCTCCTGATAATTAGTCTCTCAAGTTATCCTTCATGAATTATTAATTATCATCCACAATCCTTCCCCAAACAATGCAAGAACAATAGATATCGCTTTTCATGTTCAAATCTCTTCCCTGGAAACTAAAAATTAATATTTGTTTGGTAATGCTACACTGAAATGTTTAAATTATACCTCAGTAAATATAAAAATGAATGAACTTCAAAACAATGGGGCTAACAATATAACATTGAAGTAACCACTAAAGGGACATATAAGGTAGCACAGAATCATCCTGCCCTAAGACCATGTTAAAATAAATGTTCATAATGAAGTGAACCATCCCCCAAAATAGAAAAAGTTCACAAGCACAGAGTATCCAATCTCTCCTTTCAATTTACAATGGACATTTTACTGCCAAGCAAATAATCTTCAATTCTGTTTCTTCGAAAGACAGCATTATAAGATTTAAAGTACAACCAGAAATGGAAATATCAAGATGATGCAGGCGCTTATCTTCATCTTCATATATGTATCAATTTTCTGTTAATGGTTATACCGGTGAAGATGAGGAAGAGTAAGAACAATACCAATTCCAAGGCAAGGAATGCATTTGCAGACAATCTCCTTTCCCCTTTTGTTATAATAACTGAAAAATCCCGACCCTTGGCAACTTCTACATTTTCCAGTCCATTCATAAACCACTTCCTTGCAATCCTACAGTTTGAAAGACAAAACAAATCGAAACACTCAGATTATTTTTTTTTCCGGCTATCCTCGAGTGTAAAACTCAGTTTAATTTTGGTTCTACCAATGTGTTACTTTATCATCAAGTTCCAAAGAAAAAGATCATTTCTGAATCAATGCTTGTGCTCCTTTATCATCAAGTCCCAAAGAAAAAGAACATTTCTGAACCAATGCTTTTGCTTCTTATGCTACAGGGGTCTAATTAGTTAGTTCTCTAAAACACCAAAACATAGCCTGATTTGTCATCTAGCACCAGCCGTTTCTAAAAACCAATGTCCATAATAACCAGAAATTCAATCTGAACTTGCTATTAGCTTTACTTGGAGAAACCATAAAAATGAAAAAAAAAAAAAGAGTTGACTTTTAATTGAAGAAAGAAACATGACCTCGAATCGGGGATTGCATTGGAGACGGCGGTCAATCACGTCTGGCGAGACAGGAGAAGTATCGGGATAGGTCATAGGAAGAGGAAGAGCATCGTCGTCATCAGCCAAATAGCTCTCACCATTACGCGACCACTTCTTCTCCTTGGCATTCACCTTCAACCCACCACTATTACCACCGCGTCTCGCCGCGCCCTCCAAAACGGCAGCTCCTTCAGAGTCGGAACCAATTCGGATGCCGCCGCCGCCGGCAACATCAGCGGCAGAGAAACGCCTCGGGAATGTCAAGCCCAACGGAATGTTGCCGGAGGAAGCGCGGCAACGGAAGGTCGCCGGAAGCGGGTGCAGAGGTGGCGGCGAGAATTTGGGTTTGTATGAGAAGAAGATAGAGTTAGGGTTCAAAGCGAACATTCGGCGAAATGTAGGACTATGAAAATGTGTGTGTGTGTGTGTGTGTGTATCTATATATATAGGTATAGAAACAAAACTGTAAAGAGTTGGAGGATGAGGGTTGAAGAAGAGCGAGGAAGAGAAAGAAAGAGAAATTTATAACTTCTATCCCTATTTTATTAAAAAAAAAAATTGACAAATTTAAAATACTATCACCAAAATTAAATTATTAATAAAAAAAAAGGTTCAAATTTACTGATAATTTTTATTTTAATAAAAATACTATTTTTATTTTAGAATTTTCTTGTAGATAGATTGCGGCTGGTAACAGCGGACGCCGGACATCACTTCTTTGGTGACGTGGTTCCTCGAATCCTCAAAACTTCAATTGGTGTATACCATACCACGTTGGAAGAAAAGCTAAATACTGAAGTAAATTGTTATATATAAAAAATATTTCTATAATTATCCATAAATTTTTTAATTTGTGTAGCACATATGGCCGTTTTATTTAGATTATAAATAATGGTTTCGTTAAGAAGTAATTTAATTTTTTTTTAAGAATGTCTGCACTATAATAAAGCTTATAAATAATTCTTCCGAAATTGAAACCTATAATTTGTTAATTGCACATAAAAATAATAATTATTTTTTTTATCCTAAAATATAGATTTATTGGATAATGGTGTTTATCGGTTCGAAACCGATTTATTTTGAAAATAACTAATCTGATCTATACATTAAATCTAATCCAATCCATAAAAAAAATATTTGTTTTCAAAACTTAACACATAAATGATTAAAAAAAACATGATAAATAACCATATTAAACTAAAACAAAACAAAATTAATATACTAATACAATAATTCAGTAATTCAACTCCAAATTTAAGCTAATATAACAAAGCTTACATACTAATAATATTAAACTAATTACCATATATTTTGTTAAAAAAAAANAAAAAAAAAAAAGTAGTCAGTTTATTTGGTTTTTAACATAAAAAACCAAATCGAACCGAACCGACTATCGGTTTTGAATTTTCAAAACTGATCCAAACAAGTTAGATTGGATTGGATCAGTAATTTTATCAGTTAATCAGTTTTTTTAAACACTCCTATTATCGGGCATGGAAATTGTTAATTAATCTTGGTAAAAATATATAATACAAAAACCCTAGATTTTCTAAAAGAATCATCTCCTTGTCTCATCTTATGGGGATTTTACAATGTTAGTTCATGTACCACTCTCTTATAGTTACGAAATATACTTTTTAACTGCAAAAAAGATACAATTTTATAGGAGAGAAAATTGGCACAGAAACAATTGGGTCTTCCTAAACTAAAATATAGGATCAACATGGGGGTTCATTGATATCTCTATGCCATCTTCTCTCCAAGCCATCAATTTCTGCTATAGAACTTCTATTCTAGGCTTACATCCTAACGAGAAGAGAGGCACATATGGGGCTTCTTTATCATCCTTTCATTCGCTTTAGCTTGTTTTACATCCTACAAATACGAAAAATAAATTGTCAGTTTGTAATTAAGTTCGTGGAATAAATCTCTACCAAAGAAAAATTTATTAGGAGCATAAGAATTATTCATTAGTTTTCTATTCAAAAGATCAAATAATCAATATTTATATATATATATACACACACACAAAACCATATTTATATTAGGCGATGGTTTTACCTGATTATATATATAAGCTTATTTGTGTGTGTGTTTGTGTATAAATACAAATACAAATGAAGCACAAGGAAAATGAGAAAGTAATTAAGTAAGATGGATGGATGTTCTTACTGAATGCTTAAGCCACTTTTGTTTTCTAGCAAGCTTGGAATTTGACCATTGAGCTTGTTATCTTGGAGGAATCTGTTAATTAAGTCAAGGACACAAAATTTTAGTTAGCTGCGTGTGGTAAAGTTTTGAAAAATAATAATGTTTAATTAATAAGTAAACTCACATCTCTCGGATTTCTGGAAGTTGGCCTAGTGATTCAGGAACTTTTCCTTCAAATTGGTTACTCTCCAAATGCCTTCATTAGATTGACCAAAAAAAAAAATTAATAAGTTTCTAAGTTCTTTAGCTGATAATCTATATATGAAAAGTCAACAATAAACAAATAGTAAAAAATAAAATGAAAGGAAGATTGACTTTTTCATCATCAACATACAAAGTCTTTAGCTCCTTCAATGGTCCTAGTTCAGGAATGTTGCCTGAGAGTTTGTTCCCCCCAAGCCAACTGTATATATCATATAATTTTAATTTAGTATATAATAATAATAATGAATATATAATATCAGGAGGAAATTAATTAATCTGATAGCATAGCAACAATAAGTGGCACAAAATTACTCACAGATGGTTGAGTGCAGTCAAATTGGCTACATCTGGAGGTAGCAACCCAGGCATCCCCATGCCAGTTAAGTTTCTTCACAAAAAATAGGAAAACGTTAAGCCACCCAAATATTGATCTAAGTTTGCATATATTATCAAAACATATAATTTATAATTGTCACATAATAAATTATTGACAAAGAATTTGGTCTGCTGCTAGCTACAATGTAGAAAAATGAACATACAGAGCAACAACTCGAGTATGTTCCCCATAAGAACATGCAAGTCCAGTCCATGAATTCTCTTTAGGCAAGCACGGATCGCCGCTCCAATCGGGAGGTGGGGTGTTGAACTTTCTTGCCAACTCTTCCATTGCTGCTACTATAAAAACATCAAAAGCAAAACAACTATACTGGTTTAACTCAGGCAAATTAACAAGAGGGACAAAAAAAAATGTCTCCCTGACAAAGTAGCAATATCAGTGAAAATTTAATTACCATCTCTGGTGAGTGTTTTTCCACCAAGAGGTATAATCTGAAAGATCTCGCCGGCATTGATCAGCGGACCAACTGGTATTCCAGTTGCAGGAGTTAGGAGTATTTGATTCTGTCCAGACAGAGGCCATTGGTTGGAATACACAGTAACTCCACTGGCTGTGACATTAAGATCAATGAAGAAATTGTTTCCATTAAGAAAAACATCAAACACTCTCCAACTATAGGGGCTTGGAGTCCGGTTGTCCTGGAAGTAGAGAGAAATGTAGTACATGGCACTTGGGAGAGACAGGGGAGGCCATTCGATTTTGAGCGTCTTTCCTCTGCTCGTTGTGATTGCATTGTGGAATGCCTTTGCCGGTGGAACATTCCAAAAGTCTGAAGGCGTTATGTTTGAATGGCTCTCCACAACCGGGTTCGAGTCCTTAAATGGATGCCACATTCTATTGAATTTGTCATCTGGAAAGCTACATGTTCGTTTTTTTTTAACATATATCCACAGTATCAGAATTCTCTCAAAGCATCTAATTCAATATCAGAGAAATGCTCTTGTAAAGCATTCTGGAATAAAAGCTAAAGCACCTGACAGCGCTAATTTTCAAAATGACAAAATTGTTCATGACATTTAAGAGTAATTAATTGGATAGATAGCTTCCGAGTAGACAAGATTTGATATGTTATGATAAAATATGTTGAGATTGCATATAATAGGATATGATAACGTAGAGTGGAATGAGTATTTTAATCCAATTTTACGTTTGTTGTTATCAATAATATTAATCTTATATTATTAAGAAATATTTTAGAAATAATCAAATCTATTTGCTAAGACTAAATAGTACAAACTTTATTTAAAACGAAATTTATAGTTATACTATTATAATCCAGTTTAAATTGTAAATTTAGCAAACAAACAAAAGACAAAATTAGTCTAATCTAGCCTTATTAAACAAACATAAAAATTAATTTATCTATAGGTAAATGACTAAATTATAAAATAATAAGAATAATAAGGGCCAAGTCTGCCAATTGCACTGAACATAAATAATTAAAAGTGCAAAGTAACTTTTTTTTAAAAACCATCCTTTATTAAATTTTGCTATTTGTTACCACTTATGATCATTATCAATAGAACTACATTTTAATAGTAGCCAATTAATGTGTCAGATAACATACAAGTTCTGCAGATAATATCACCCGTAGTGACGAAAATAATATTTTTTTTTAATTTCTCAGAAAAAAGAGAGAGAAGAACTAATTAATTCATACCCGTACGCTCAAACATCAAATCCCAGAAGCTATAAAATTATAAACGAAGAAAAAGGAGGAAAATAATGAAAAAGAAAAATGATATATATTCATTCGAATTACCTAATAGAATCGGCATGATGACCGAAGTTGGTTCTAGCCACAGTGATAAGAGCATATTTTCTAAAATCGGTGGAGTTATACAAAGAATCATCCATGTACTCCACCTCTAGAGCTGAGATAAAAGGGCTGGACTTTGTGTGTTGGTTCCTAGCAAGGCACAGGCTGAGGGTTTTCCCAAGAGCCATGACCACGACCTCATAGTACGAGCCGAGTCCATTGGCATAGTCTTCGGTGGTGTTGACCACGCCCCATTTAGTCCCCTCCACGATCTGATCGAACACCGGCGGCTCATCTCCTCCGTCGAAACCTCCGTAGTAGTACGTGGTCCGCACAAGGTATTTCCCTCCTTTCATCACCGGGATTACGTAGCAATATTTACGTGCAAAAGTGGTCGGGAAATACCGCAATGTTGATAGGACGGAGACTAGGTTCGGTGTTTTAAGGGATGTGATGTTTCCTACGGATATGAATCCCTCGTCGGTTGTGAATTCCAGGTCTCCTATGCTTGAACGGCTTTTCTTCCCAGCCCCACAGTCTAGGAGATACCCTGCCAATTAAAATTTATGCATGTGAATTATGTACATATGCGTATGTATTGATTCACAAATTTAAAAGAAAAATAAAATTTGCCCACCAACCAAAACAACCAAACTAAATCAAATAGGTTAATCAAGAGACATTAAATATGGATGATCCATATTAGAGAAGGAAATATGAGAGAATTAATGATATAAATTTGTGTTGAGTAATATATATGGTGTTGGGGTACGTACCTCTAGGATGATCAGCTTGAGAATGGGCAAAGAGAGGGATGTTGAAGACCCATAAGAGGAAGATGAAGATGAAGAGGGACATATTGCCAGAAAGGATTGAAATTGAGAGGTAGTTTTTTTATTTTTTATTTTCTCTGTTTTTTTGTTGGTTTTTGTTTTTTTTGTTTTTTTCTTTTTTAAGAGAGAGAATGATGGAAGGTGAAGGAATAGGTAGAGCGTTAATTGTTGGGGTTTTAGAAGGGTTTGACACGTGATCAATTGCTGAATTTCCATATAGAAATGGAATGGAGAGCCAGTGGACATTCTTTGACTTGGTCATGACGCTCCCTCATGCATTAACATCGCCTTAAAGAAAGATTAAAAAGAAAAAATGACTGATTTTCCTTTTTTTCTTTTTCAAATAGGAAAGTACATAAAGTATTTATGCTGTATATATATTTATCATAGTGCATATATTAGTAATTTTTTATTGGACGACACCGGATTTCTCATATTGTCTGAGTTCCATGCGATTATATTTAATTTATAAAATATTTAATTTTAGATTAATTACATTAATCACACGATAACTGAATAATCTAAATTGTTTGACGGGAACCAAAAAAATATTTTATATGGATATATTATTTAGTCTTTGCTTGCTAAGCAATTTTTTTGGGACAGACGTCCATGCTTGTATTAAACAAAGAACATCAATTAACCTGAAGAAAAAGAAAAAAGCCGAGAAGGACTCTCTTCCATACAGGACTCAAAATCATCCACACTAAAAGCAAACAAAAGGCTTACAAAGAGGACACCGTGGCAGTAGCATCTGCCAATAAAAGAGAATAGAATTCAGGAGGTAAACAATTAGCCTCAACATCATCAAAAAGAAAATTCTGCTTCCTGCTCAAGGCAAGCTTTGCCAAGAAGCCAGCACGCCGGTTGGCCTTGCGATTTGTCCACGCCAAAGCCCAATTTGTGTTCATCAAAAGGTTCCTAACATGAAGCACACCATTTCGGGTCTCCCAGCACAGAGGATCTTCTGCCGAATTAATTTGATCTACTAAGATTTTAGCATCACTCTTCCATCCACACTTCAAAACAGACTCGGTTGCCCAGCTAAGAGCCTGAAGCTCTGCCTTTTTGACAGAGGTGCTAGTGCTGCAAAAGGCAGCTGCTTCCAGAAGCTCCCCTTTCCAGTTTCGAGCAACCATGGCTAAGGCAGTATCTCCACTCTTGAAGGCAGCATCCACATTGATCACAACTTCTCCCTGCATCGGTGGAATCCACAAGCACTCCCTATCCGCATGTTCTGGGGTTGTAATGCCCGAATCCGAAATGGAGGAAAATTCCTCCACCATCTTCTCCCACTCATTCACCATATTGGCAACATTACTTCTACTACCAAAGATGACATTATTCCTCCACAACCACACAGAATACAAGAACCCCACAACCACCATCTGCATATCAATATCATTGACTGTAGAGAACTGGAGGCTCCACTCAGCAATCCCTTTCGGGTTCGAGCAAGTTGAGGGGTTAATTCTCAGCCCCCACTTGCTCACAAAAGCCAAAGACCTGGCAGCCGGGCATAACAAGAACAGTTGCACTTTTATCTCCTCATCTTCTCCACTAAAACACATTGACGGTCTCCTTTCCTCAATTTAGCCCATAAAATTCATTCTTGTGTGGAGGGATTGGGAGGCAAGCTTCCATAAGAACATCTTCAACCTTTCATGGAGTTTGGAACTCCAAATGCTTTTCCAAACCCCACTAACATCACTCGGGTTGTCAACCCTATTACTCACTTCATATATAGCTTGTCTTGACCGAGAATTTTCCCTCATTTTCTCCCATCCAAATAAGTTTGTCCTGAGCTTGCACCAAAAGGAGATCAAGTTTGCAAATTTCCTCATTGTGCTTGAAGTAAACAAGTTCAGCAAAACTTATCTATTCCATCTTCTGTTATCAGCACCAATGAAGTTTGCCACCCGTGATGAGTAGCCTTCCATATCTCTGCCACCCACAAATGTAGGAACTTTTTCCTGTAACTCCGGGATCCATGGGTCACACCATGGGTTAGTGTTCCAGCCATCTCCAATTTTAAAACAGGAGCTCTTCCACAAGGCCTTTTTGGTTGAGAGGATGCCTTTCCAAACCATCGAGTCCAAAAGTTTCGGATTGCAAGCAAAAAAGGATGAGCCTCTAATGTATTTCGAGTGCATTTAACCCACAGGTTGTCGTCGTTGGATGCAACCTTCCACCCTAGTTTGGAAAGCAAGGCTTCTGTTGAGTGTCTCAGGAGCTGATAGTATTTGTTTGACCTGGTCTTTAGGAAATCAGTTTTGTTTTCTGTTATGAAAGTAGTTGTTATGGCTGTTGCTATTTCTTAGTCATGTTAGCATATTTTTAGCCATTTTATTTTGTAATTCAGTTGTGCTTGACTTGTATTTATTTGAAGTTGAAGTTCAATAAAATAATGTCTTTCCCAAGTCAATTATCTTGCTTCTGCAATTTCTAAAAAAAAACAACAACATTGGTATCAGAGCCCTTTTTTCTTAAGGGACTTGTGAGAGACTTGTGAGGTTATTTGACTGAGTGTTCACCCAAAAATAGCAACCGAACCTGCTTCTGCAAAATATCATTAAAATAATGGAAGGTGAGAGTTCTTTTTCAACCATGGCTCCACCAGTGTTTGATGGAGAAAACTACCAAGTATGGGCAGTGAAAATGGAAGCTTATTTGGANAATTAGTATAATTTCATTCTAGTACAATAACATCCTGTACCACCTTACAATTTTATTTTAATGTTTAGAATGCTACATTATATTATATTCTTTCTTCCTTACATATTTTGTCTTTAATTTTGCAGATGTTTATTATTTTCCACACAAAAACCAATTTAATTTTATTAATAATAAAAAATACAAAAAAATCATCATTTTTTCGTTTTTAATTTCAAGCCAACCTCAATTAACACACAACAACTAATTCAATAAAAAATAGTAATAATAATACCAAAGCAATTGCAAAATATGTTTAAAAATTTTGGTGGTTCAGTCTGTTTGTTGCGTTTGTTTTTGTTTGTTTTCCTGCTTTGAAATTTCGGTGGTTTTGGTTATAATCATCGAAAAACCTCTCCATACATGTTAAAATCCAGATTTTATGTTTTCCTGCTTCAGTTTCTTCCCCAAATTGAGGGCCCACAGAAACAGAATAAATCAACTTCCTCTATCTTTTTCTCTTTGGCGCCACTTGTCCATATATATCTGTATTTACAACTTCCTTCTCTCTCCCCTGTTTTTTGGTTCTTCAGCTCCTCTGCTCTTTCCGTGTATTTTACTGTTTTTGTTCAACTTGTAGACAGAGCTGTGCCGTAATCTATATAGGTATTGGTTTTGTGTCCTATGCAATTCTGGGTCTTTCTTAGAAGTTTATGGAAACGGAAAAAGAACCAGCTGCTAGGGACAATAACGATGCCACTCCCACCGCGAGAGTTGATCCTCCAATTCAGGGGGTAAATTATTTTCGATTCTTTGTTCGTCTTCATTACCGGCTCTTTCTTTCTATTGTTATTTAATTTTTAATTTTCTGGTTTGCATCACCATTTTATGAATTGGGTATGGTTTTGGTTTGAGAAATTTTTGGTGGTTATCGTGAGAAATTGATTACAATGGATTTTGCAGTTGAGTGTACGAATAAGATGTACTTTTGTGTACGAATTTTTACCAATTCCTAAGGGAATGAAAATATTATAACTTACATGTTATTATCTCTGTGACAATTATTCAAAAACAGTTTTCTTTTTTTCCTGAGAATTTAAGAAATTTTCTATTTGAGATTTGTGAAATTGCGTTCTAATTGGGTATAATTTTCCAATGAAGTGAAAGGAGAACACTAACTTTTATATTCAAATTGCAAACTGTGTTAGCTCAGCAAGCAAACAAAGGCCTGAAAGAAATTTTATACCAACAGGGTACCCTTAGTTGTCAGTTACCATGTCCATAACTATGTTTGGTAGCTTCATGCCAGGTTGGAAATCTCTGATTGACGTCGTTAACCCAGATGGTGCTGGAAGCATTTTGAAATTCAAGTTTTACAGCTCTCAATGGTGTACTCAATTTAAGAAAGCAGAATTTGGTTTTGGGTTTAATAGTTTCTGCATTTCCATAAACATTGCACAGAGGCATACAGTGTCATATGAAATGTCCTCATATCTTTTTTGTTTTTAAGTTTGCCTCCTTTCATGTCTTATTTGTCTCTCCCTTATGGTATCATCCTTAATCTAACATATATGTGAGAGTCAGGTAAAATTAACAAATGCTAGTTCTTCAATCTATGTATTAAGTTTCTCAATGCATGATACTTTCGGTGATTGTATATCTTTGTTACATGTGCAGTTGTGCTTTTGTACCATTTGTATCATTTCTAAGGTGATTGACTAACGCTAAAGTGAAATTCATATTGTTTCTAAACCTGGCCCCCCTTTTTTTTTTGTGTGGCTTTTTTCCTTTCTGTTATTTTTTCACAGGTTGGTGGTTTAACTGAAATCATAGAAGAAAGTATCCCTTCACAGCGGAGACGAAAAAATCTTGTGTTAGAGATACCCTCAAGAACTCTTGAGGAAACCATAGAGGATTTCAGAATAAATATGCCCCCAACACCAAGTCCTACTCCCAAAAGAGTAAACTTTTCCCCACTTTGCAGCCCTAATTTTGCCAGAACTAATGGGTCCCCAGGTCCCTCATCATCCAAACCTAAATCAAACAAAAACCTCCTTCCGAAATTAAGTTTAAGAAATTGGAATGCTACTTTAGAGATTCGGAAGGCTGCCATTCTTGCATTGGGAGGTTCACCTGCAGGGACAAATGGGAAGGGTTTGATTTCAAGAAAATTGTCGTTTACAAAGCTTTTAACACCCAGAATGAAGAGTGCCTCATCCTTGCCTGTTTCCCCAATTGCTCACTCCAATCCAGAGTCCATGCATGGGGGAAGCATGCTTGATCCGCAAAATGCAGCTGTCGGTATTTACCATTTGTTAACTTGATAATTGTTTTTATATGTTGATTACTTAACGAATGAATTTGCAATATTGAGTCGCTTTTATGTGAGAAGCTTGGATACTATATATCTTAATGTGATTACTTTAAAAAAAAGCTTGGATACTATATGCACAGTTGTTAAAACTCATTTACTCCTGAAATGATGAAAAATAAATTTTGTAGAATCTTTTGAATTCTAGAATTTATTTTTCTCTTCTTTTGTGAATAAATTTAGATATGCTTTAGTTTTCCCTTAGTTTTCATTGTCACTTGATGGTTACTTATGCATAATGATATTCCAGAACACTACCAATATTCTAAATTGTTTTGAAAGCAGTTGCTTTGCTTAGTTTGATTCAATGTGTTTAGTGTCAATGCATCCAGAATTTCCAACAAATGGACTTTTTTGCCTAGGTGTCATAAAATCAAACTTGGACTTTTGGAGTCTTACTTGCAGCCATTTTAGTTGCTTACTGGTCCTCATTGTTTAACCAATGTACTTTCTAAGGCAGAATTTAATAATTGGTAACTTTTATCGTCTCATTTCCATAAAGCAACATCCTAATGCGTTCTTTTGCTTTACATCCATGATGGAATCCAAGAAAACTATGTATGTTTTTATTTTTTGTACTTTTTTTGATTTTGTTTTGTTTTTATTTATAATTGTGAGTCAGTGAACCCTCCCTAATTTATTTATCCTGAATGCAATTTCATTCTTACAGAATTCCTCACTTTTCAGAAAGGAGCATCCCATCTACCTATTCATCGCTCACAATCTGTCCCTGTAATTAACAAAGATGGAATAATAGCTTTTCGTAGTGTTTTTCGTGTTATTCCAACCACTCCACGAACGGTTGAGAGGACTGTCACCACACCCCAAAAAGATGATAATGGTATATTATTCTTGTACTTGTCCTTGTTCATATGCACCAATACATACTAAATATATGGTTTTTACAAACTGCATTTACTGTTGATATCCACAAGACCCTTCCCCCAACCCCAACATCTCCTCTCCCCCCCCCAACCAAAAATAAAAAGAAAGAAGAAAAATTCTTGCATGGCACATGATAATTTTTTTGAATCTTTAATGTGGTCATCTTTTAAAATTATTTTGATAAATCTTCTTAAAGCTTTCTATGGATTTAAATGTCTAGTCAGTAAGTACAGTACTGATAAAATGGATTTAGGACAATCATAAAAAGCATTAAAACCATAAATGGAAATTGGGCTAGTTTGAAATGTGGTTCACTGGATGATCAGATAGTCTCTAGATTTTATCAATGTCAACTGTTTGCTACTTTGTTCTGAGATCATGTTACGTAATGGAGCGTGACTATTGTGATTCCAGCTTTTACTATGCTTAAACATATAGCTGAATCAGATAGTTATCTTTTGTTTCTTGTATTAGGGACCCCCTCCGAACTAGCTATCTAATTTCAACTAGGTTAGAAGTTTCCATGTATTTCTCATTTTTGTTCCTAGTTGTAATTCGTGATAACCAACCTGTCTTAGTTTAGTCTTGTGGTTCAGATGAAAGTGATGGTGATGGTGAAGATATTCCGGAAGAAGAAGCTGTGTGTAGAATTTGTTTGGTTGAACTGGGGGAAGGTGCTGATACTCTCAAGATGGAATGTAGCTGTAAAGGAGAACTTGCTTTGGCACATCAAGAATGTGCTATAAAATGGTTCAGCATTAAAGGTAATAAAACATGTGATGTGTGCAAGCAAGAGGTTCAGAACTTACCTGTTACACTTTTACGGATCCAAAATACTCAGACCTTTAACTTACGAGGAAGTAGAGCTTGGCAAGCTGAGGGTGCTCGATATAGGTAAGTGAAATTCTAAACTTATGCAATTTTCAGGAAAAGGAAATTCTTGTTCTTACTCTTGTGTTAATGAATACTCATCATCTAATTATGTAATCATATAGTTATTTGTTTGGTTTAATAACTACTAATTTATCATAAAAGAGCGAATGATAAAACTTTCAGTTGTGAACAATAATTGATCTTTAAACTCTTAAAAGTCGAGCAAAAAAAAAATTCAGTTAATTATTGCTGAATATGAGCAAGTATTGCTGACTAGAAAGGGGCGAAGTTCCTGAATTATATTTTTGCCTTCTCTTGGATGCAGATGTTTCTTACTGCTTTGTAATAATTCTTCCATGATCCATTTGTAATCATCACCAAGACACATGGTTTAATTTTGTACTATTCTCAATACCATATCCAAGATGGTAGAGCTGAAATTTAATGGACTTTTTCTCAGGGTTTGGCAGGATGTTCCCATTCTTGTCATTATCAGCATGCTTGCTTACTTTTGTTTCCTTGAGCAACTTCTGGTAAGTACAGCCACTTGTGCTTTCTGCTATTTTAGAACTACCAAATGGCCTTACATAATCTACATGTACAGGTTGGAAAAATGGGTTCAGGTGCAATTGCTATATCTCTCCCGTTTTCCTGCATATTGGGTCTTTTGGCATCCATGACATCAACCACAATGGGTAGGGCTGATCTTAGTTTCTTAATATGACTACAGTCATCTCAATGTTATACTAATGTTATACTTGCTCCTGTGAAATTTTTGTACAGTAAGGAGAAGATATGTCTGGGTTTATGCGATTGTTCAATTTGGATTGGTGGTTATCTCTGCTCATCTTCTTTATTCAATTGTAAGAGCTATAGATTTTGTTTGACTTCTAATTGCTAGAGACTAAGATTTTCAAATGGAAAGTTTCTCATATGTTGTGGTAGGTACAGCTTCACATGCAGGCTGTTCTCTCTGTTCTTCTTGCCACATTTACCGGATTTGGAGTTACAATGTGTGGAACTTCGCTCCTTGTTGAGTTATTAAGATGGAGAAGAGCATGGTTTGCTCAGTCAAATCTACAACAGAGTTCTCAGGAATTGACACAGCCGGATCAACCACCTGAAGTCCCACTTCAAACCCAGATGAATCCTATCCATAGTGGAGACGAAGAGCGAGGTACAGAAGCTATTCGTGCTAGCTGACTAATGTATTTCAGCATGGATCAATGCCATAAACAGTGGGGTAACAAGGATGGGTGGTTGTTGTAAAGAAACTATGTATGAAAGTGTTGGTTTATTAGTTTCTATACCATATCATATATGTTGGTTCAAGGAAAAAAAAAAAAATTACTTCTTTGATTTTTTTTTTTGTTTTTTCGTTTTGTTTCCATTTTTCTCCTTTTTGTGGTGGGAGAAGAGTTTGATTTTAATATATCTGATTGTGATAGTTAACAGAGTGCATAAACAAAATTATATTTAGACTGAATTGATCTGATTGTGATACTTAACAGAGTGCATAAACAAAATTATATTTAGACTGAATTGAGTAGTAAGACAAGTTTTTTTCAATTTGAACTTTTTTCTCTTGTGACCTTTTGAATTTTCCACTTGTGGGAAAGATTATGGACGTAGATCTGTTCTATATTTCTACCTTATTGCTTTTGTTTACTTATCAAATAAAAGTCCAAAATTGAATTGATTTTATAATTATGATATGTTGAAAACATTTACTATAAAATAAACGTTTACTTCATATGTATTGCATATTTTGAATCCCAACATATTAAAACTAAAATAAAAGAGGCATGCGTATTGTGAAAAATAAAAGACAGCATAGCCTGTCATTGATTGGAAAGTCATCGTTGTTGTGCCCAGCAACGTTGTTGGCTTGAATTGCCAACAGGTTATGCCCGCTTGGCTATTGCCCCCATCAATTTATTTATTAATTTTTTCCCCTTTAAATTGGCCCTTTGAGATTGTGTGTTCTCACCCTCTTTTTTTAATCTAATATTCTCATAATTAATTAATTATGCTAATTTTAAAATAAGTCAATGGCTCCATCAGTTTTTTTTTTCCGTCAAAAGTAACTAATATATTAAATTGTAGTAACTAATATTCTTAATTATATATTTTTATTAAATACTGTCAATTATATTAAATTTATATAACTAAGTTGTTAATTTTATAATGAAAAATTAATCATGTTTATTGCAAAAACAAATCTAGTGTAAAAAATTAATACCATGAATTTTTAATCATACTTTATCTTCCAAATATTTACGGTAAAAAATTAAACATTTTTTTTGTACTCCATATAATAAAGACCAAATACATTAAGTATGTTATAAAACTAAGCAATATAAACAATAGAGAAAGATGTTGAGATAGAAAGAAAATAAAGAGGGAATCATCGTACTCTTATTCATTTATTATAGTACTCTAATCTCTTCTTCTATAAAAATTAGAGTTTATTGATACAACTGATATGATAAATACCTAATAGTATAAAACTTCTCAGTAATACTAATCTCTATTGATTTCAGTAATATTCATATATTTCCATATTTATAAAATCCTCATTGGACATTATTGTGCCATATTCATGTCTGTTAAAAACTTTGCTAGAAAATCCATTGGGAAAAACCAGCTAAAAAAAGAGAGGGTATATGTCCATATGCTATTTTGCAATGCACATATTGCCTCATTAAAACTTTTGATCAAGAAAACTTTGTGGGTTAATAACTTGACTAAGGAAAAAGAGTACAACTATTAACCTTCTAGGCTTGACCTACTGGGTTAATGAATTGTTCACTCCTGATGAAATTAACTTATAAAGTCTGCATTAGTATACCATATATACATAGTTCTTGAAAATATCATTAGGCAATGACCTAGTAAGAAAATTTGCAAGATTATTTATTGACCAAACTTGGTGGATATAAATTTTACTACTCTCTAGGAGTTCATGTATATAAAATAAATTATTTTATTAAGAATATCCATTTTTATTTGTGTAATGCAAGTTACATAGTCTTCAAACTATATATTGGGAGTTTCTTTGTTCAAGGCTAAGCCACATGACTCATAAGTGTGCTCAACTAAGGATTTCAAACATGCATACCACGCTATGCTATATGCAATGCTAAAATTCATGAATGATTTTAAAATGTTGTAACAAATATTTTCTTAACAAATCTCCACTATATCGCAGTACTTC
Source organism: Ochetophila trinervis (assembly GCA_003254975.1). Lineage (NCBI taxonomy): Eukaryota > Viridiplantae > Streptophyta > Magnoliopsida > Rosales > Rhamnaceae > Ochetophila > Ochetophila trinervis. Next base: position 25,557 of record QANX01007270.1, read on the forward strand.
CATTAAAAAACATATAATTAATCTGTAAAATCAAATAAATAACTAGAATCATAATAGCCTACTCGGGTTAATATTAACCAAAACCTTTATACCCTTGAAAGTAATTAAAAACATGCTTAATATCAATTTAATGTCTTCTTCTTATAGGTTTTTATCAACAAAAAAAAAAATGTCTTCTTATAGGTGTAGCACTACACCTAGCTAGCTAGCACTACACACAGGAATGGAATAGTCAAAAGAATGAACAGAGCCTTTTTTAACAATGTTAGGTTTATGATTGTGTCCCTAGGTCTACCTAGTGTGTTCTTGTGTGAGGTTGTAATGACAGTTGCATGCCTTGTTAATCTTTCACCGTCCACTGTTTTGGATTTTAAGACCTTTTAAACAATATAGTTTGGTAAAAAGCCCTATTATAGTCTTCTTTGAATTTTGGATGTGTTGTTTATACACATCAGTCATAGGGTAAATTGGAACCTAGGAGTATCAAAAGTGTGCTGTTATCCTCAAGTGGTTAAAAGTTATATGTTGTGGGTAAAAGACTCAAAGTTATTATTAGTAGAGATATTATGTTTAATGAAAATATTATGCCTTGCAAAGTTACTGACCATGCAGGTACCAATGTTAAAAACACTAAGGACTCAAGGAAAATTGAATTGCTCCATGAGAAGGAGACTAAAGATGAAAATCAGGATGAAGATTTTCTGGTGGGAGATAAAACTAGAGCTTATGATTCTCCTATTTCCGATCAAGTACATACTGGTCCATGCGAGGGAGATTCAGTTGAAGAACCAGCTGTTAGGTACTCAGCTGGATCAAATCAAAGAAGGTCAGCTGCACCTGGTTATTTACTTGCCCGAGATATGGCCAAGAATAATTAAAGCCTAATAAAAAGTACTGTTATGTTAATTGTATTTATTATGCATTTGTGGCTTTTCAAGAGCTCATACACAATGAGATCAATAGGTTGTTCTTGATCTTCATGGATGTGTGTGTGTTCATACTGTAATCTTATGGTCGTTAGAATTTATTTTTGAAGCATGAGAGTAAAAAGGGTTTCTTGGGTTCTTATGTGTTAGGTTTTCTTAATCTTCTTCTCTTCTAGTTTTTTTGGTTTTAGGCTTTTTAATCAAAACAATTCTACATAATGCAGAGAGCTCAGTTAACTAAGCACGAGGTGATGATCTTACAATGCCATAGATTTTCCTTGAGAAGATGGTAACCGTAAGGAATAGGAGATAAAAACTGTTTTTTTTCTCCCCCTATGTTATAAAACAAATATTATAGGTGATGATTTTCAAAAGGATCATTGCTGACATGACAATTATAAATTGATACTATTTAATTATGTATTGATTTTTAAAATTCTAATTTGAAAAAAAATGAACCCTTTGGGACATGAACTCCTTTGATAATTGCGAATAGTGATTAATAGTATTTTTTTCAAATGTAAATGGTCATGGCCGGACCAGGAAAGATTAGTGTTGGCCCAATGATTTGCAAGCACGAGAAGCTGTATTCCACATATTAGAATTGTGGCTTTCTTCCAACACAAGGATTAGACAATAGCATCTTTTCAAAAGCGTCCATATGAAATTAAACATATGGTCTCCCTCTATCAAAAAGATGAAACAACTTCCACTCAATTATAGATGAATACTATGTCCGAAACGTTTCTTTAATGAGTGACACAAAACATGGTCACTTGTACAGATTCAATGCAAATCTTGCATCAACCAACAAAGGTCATGTGAAAAGTTGCATCGCCAAGAGATTCATACATAAGCACTTATGCGCAAGGCTAAGATATACAAATTTCAATGGAGCAACTTCAAATTATTCCTATCAGTAATTAGATATTATATCCCAGCAACCGCCATTTTATAATTACATCAGGGTTCTCTCTCCCACCACCACCACCACCTCCTAGTGCCCTTCGATATCATTTTAGTCTATACAACACCAATTGGTTAAACCTCATGGCTGCAAGGCTGAAAAAAAAAAAAAANAAAAAAAAAAAAAAAGAACAATTGGGCAATGGATAAAGAACGATTACACAAGCAAGTAGAAACTCAAATGGGAAAAATAGCTCGGTTTGCCTTGCATGGTGCATTAACGATACTTCGGTCATTGCTTGTAACTTGAATTGCCAACCTTGCTTGATAATAGAGGTTTCTCCTTCAAGCTGGTACTTAAAATGTTTTCAGCAGTGTTTAATTGGTTATCAGCAACCCCGGGTCTCATCCAAATTTTTATGTGCCCCTCCCGGCAGACAGTGAGAACTGATTCTTGCGTAAAAATCAAGCCAGAAAGTGGCTCAGTGTGTACACGGTGTGCAACCAGAGGTGAGATCTTTGGAATATCTCGCATGCTGGGAGCAGGTTGCAGAGTGCCGATGGGGCAAACACTGTCCCAATGAGATGACTGACTTCCAGTACTATAAGTGGGGGAACCACCAGGAGGTCTTCGCCATGGTACTACAATCTCGTCCATTTCCAGGTCCCACAGGAGCAACTGTGTGTCCTGGCCACAAAAATGCAGGTTGGAAAAATGATGAGCTATGGATCTTAATTTCAAAATTTGGCATAGCTGCAAATACAAGCACGAAATTGATGGACTGTATAAACAAATCAAAGATTATCAAATCAATTCCCAAAAGCATCTTCGCAATTGAATTGTACTTCTTACAGTTGCAATCAATGGTCTATATTAAGCAACAAACACACCAATTATCAGCCAATTCCCTCTTTTAATCTCCTATACCCTTACTGCTGGGATTATGAAATATAAAGGGCTATAAGGTATACATTGGCATTAGCTTCTCACAAATGGTTAATTTTGTGACCACTTGTGCATCAGGACATTATCCTATACCAACAAGTAGTTAAAACTTACAAATAATAAGACATCCAATCATAAACATACTTTAAATTTTACCAGATCACCAACAATTTTCATGTACCTGACCAACGGAACCAAACCGGTACATGACAGTCTCTTCTGTGCCATCTGAATTAGGTGAGGACCAATATGAATCAAAAGCCACGCCACTAACCTGCCAGAAGCATGAGTAAATAGTAAAGGCTGGACAATCACATGAGACACTGACAAACCTGTAACTTGATAACAAACTTACCCATGAGTTGTGCCCCTCACCCCATGCTACAACTTTTCGATCTTCCATGCTCCAAACTTGAACCAAATCATCTTCACCTCCCGTCAGTACATATTTTCCATCAATGCTGATCAGCAGCATTAGATAATCAATCTTGTTAATTATTATCTCAATGAGAAAAATAATGCTTCAAAGTTAGAAAGCAAAAAATTATGGGAATAAAACGTCATAAATATAAAAAACACTACAATACAATATTTAGAAACAGCAAATAAATATTTAATTGAAATCCAGTAAGTTATGCACCTCCAAGCACAACATAAAAGAGCACCGTAATAACTTTTTCCACCACATACAAGTTGCTCCTTTGAGTAGTCAAAAACTCGTAGGTAACCTGCATTAGATAATTGAAACAGAGTTCATGCATATTTGCAACTAAAAATAAACAAGAAGCAGCAGAATCCACAAATAAATTTTATGGAATTTTACCATCCCTTCCTACAGTTGCTAAATAGGCCCCGTCAGTTGAGAAAGCAATGCTATTAATTGAACCTTGGCATATATGCCATCTAGCAATTGGGTTACTCTGCATATACATAGCAGGAAGTCAACAAAATAGGTAAACAGTACAGAAAAACAATACATGTCTACTGCAAATCGCTCATTCATTAAATAAATGACAGCAACCAATATAACACCCTCTAAAGAAGTCCAAAGTCCAAACCACACCAAATCAATTAAAAAACCTCGCAGTTTACTGATGGCTAAAACCTGAAGATATCTTACGAGATTAAAGCATATTTCATAATGCAAGTATAAAGATTATATCTACAAATTATCTTGGAGCTTGGTTTCCAGATATGTATACTAGAGACAGACTGTCTACAAGCAATATAGTTGCTCAGGGAGTAAGAAACATTTTTTTGCACAGCAACGAAATTTGATTGAAAATATCAAGTGCTGCAAGGTTTTAGGAAAGTATCTTCTGTTTTAAACAGAGATAACAATGTAGCTGCTTACAAATTAGCAAAATTTGCTTTAAACTGTCAAGAGAGGTTGGAAGAGGAACCTCCATCTCACTGCACTTATCCAATATTATGCGTGTTCTGTTTCCTAGGAGGAATAAAAGTTTTAAATTTGAAAAAAAAAAAAGAAGACGACTTTGCTTGGTCTATGTAACTCATTGGTCAAAATCATTCACAGAGTGCAGACACAACAATATCACAATTACACAAGCATACCCACATGCACACCTAAACCACTCACGATAAGACATGCACACCCTAATAAGAGATCCAAAATAATTCATAAATATCAAATAGAGATTAAAATATTTCAATACCTTGCTATAACGAGCATGTGCAACTGAAAATTGAGTTTGATCTTTGATAACAGAGAATGAAGAATCACCTGCACCATCTTTGCTCTAAAGGGTTTAAATAATAAAATACATTCAGATCACTACACAAGAAAAATGTGTAAATAATTAAGACAAACAATAAATTTTATTTTGAATATAGAGACTTGCCTTTTCATACACATACAGGTTGCCATCGGCATGAGCAACCATAAAAGCACCATCACCACCAGGCACCCATGCAATACTGGTACACCGACTGTTTAAAACATATGCCTATCAAATTAGACTGGGTACAAGTTAAAGTGTTCAATTCTTTTTCTTTTTCCAAAGTTTTTCAACATACTTGAAGTGAATGATAGTCATATTCTTATCAGCATCCAAGTTTCAAATGTAAATATGAACACAAAAAAAGTAATGAGAATTCTTTCAGAAGCCAAGTGGCACTATTTGATGTAATTCCAACCACAAGTTTACTGCTTAAATATTAATATATGATGAGAAACATCTCTTCCTTCCAGTGTTTTAAAAAAAAAATGAGGTGTACGGCGGTCTCAAGATGCCTCGAGGCTTACACTTTACCATCTCTGGATGAGGCTAACGCCTTATAGAGACGAGGCGTTGCGCCTCATTTGAAAGGCATAAATATGGGTTTTAAAGTTGAGTTATTGGATCAACACATATTCTTCAAAAAAACCCACATGGGTTTTTTGGGTTTTTATTCCTTAAAATCTATTTTTATAATTATAAAAAAAAATAAAAAATAAAAAATTAAGAAAGAAAGAAGAAAGCCTATCTAGTCATCAGACCAGATGAAGAGGACTTCAGCCGAAACAGAGAGGAAGAAGCTTAAGCTGTTGCCTTGCCCTGTTTCAGCCAATTCAGCCCAAGAACTGTTGAGGACCTAGAGGTCTTTTTTACTTTTTTCTTTAGCAGATCAGTCCAGATCCAGATTTCTTCTGTTTTTAATTAATTTCTTCCATTTTTTTTCTTCGTCCCTAGAGACCTGTCTGCCTACAGTCGCTGGTGCAGTATTTTTTATTTTTATTTTTTGCTGTGTCCAAACTCTACTTTATCCATCTTTTCACCTTTTAATGTTTTTTGTTTTCCCTCTCTCTCTCTCTCCTATTGTGCAGGGTCGGTGGTATTGACAAGTATCTGGTAGGACTATAAAAGACTATAGGAGGGGAAAAAAAGAAAAAGAAAAAAACGAAATAGACAAACAAGCACTAAAATTTACAACTAACAAAATTTATCATTTCATTAGTATTTTATATATTTTTGATATTTTTTTATAAAAGAAAGTTGAGCCTTATGCCTCGCCTCAGTTAGGAAAAATGCGTCAAGTAAGCCTTAAGCTTTTTAAAACATTGCTTCTTTCAACTGCTTTCTTTTTCCCCTTTAGTTATACATTTCTGCAATGCTAAGGATCTTTTAAGACCACAAACAATCATTTTTCTTCTTCCAAATTTAAAATCTAAAACCACATATTAACTATGCCAACCTTAAATAGATAAACTGCTCCTGTCTAGAGTCTCTCACGTCAAAGTTATTAGACTCCCAATTTACCTTTGCATAGTGAACTGCAACCCGAAATCCCTCTTTCCACCCTTTAGGTCTTCAAAACTTAATCGTAGCATTCAAGTCTTTAACTTACCAGCTTCCCAGAAAATCCGAAACAATATGCCCTTGGAACTAATGCTTTTTCAAACTATGGTCAAACCTAAATCAATTGTTTCTTCTACTGTTCTACCCTCTAAACCATTATGGTTACCATTTCAAAAAATTAATGCATAATAAATTGTTGAATTCAATATGCAGCTGTTGCTGTTGTCAAACATCACAATGCAATTATGTTTCTAAATTCTGATACCAATGAAGTTTAGGTAAGCATCTAGTATGGGTGCAAAATTTGTGACTTGAAAAGATACTCCATCATCTTATTCGAAATGTCCTGATGATATGGCAATTAACGTTAACAACAATTTGAGTTTAAAGCATTAGACTTCAGGCAAGGAAATTAAAAATGGTTCTCAAACTGTAAGGTACGAAATGACATTAAGCTTTTAGAAATGATTGTAGAGGAAAAGGAACTAGCCCTTGGAGGAGTGAAACAACTCAACTTCAAAAGCTGTACATGCACCCATATGATGGTTGTGAAATTACAGTAACTACTTTTGAACCCTATATAACTTATTAATAAAATGGTTAACCCAGGTGACTCTATAGGAACAGTAGAAGCATAAAAACTACTCATTAGTAAAGTTGAAAGGGGTAGGGGGCACAGTGGTTCACAAAGAAAAGAAGAAACAAGTAGATTAAATACTAGAAGGAAATGTTATAATGATTATACCACTTATCCAACTGCTGTAAAAACTATCAGTTTGAAAACCAGGATGCAAATTAGAACATAGGAAGTAGCAAGTCCATTCACTGCATTCAAATTCAAAATCATACTAACAACAAACTCAAAGAAGATATTTTGGAACTACGAAGTGGATGACTTGAATGCTAGACTATAAATATTTACGTCTTTATGAATATTAAATGCAATCAGAAAATTTCCACTAACAATATGATATGTTTGATATCACTGAAAAAATTAAATAAATATATAAATAAGAAAAATAAGTAACCTAATGAAAAGAGAAAGATTAAATCTTGCCTGCAATTAACCGAACCATCTTTATTGTAATGCTGAGCCCCAACAAGCTTCTTTCCAACATCTTGTAATTGCTGCCTTAGTGACACTGAGTAGACTACAATAACACACAACCCCTATATATATTTGAAAATACTTCTGAAAACAAGATTGCATTTAAAATTCAAGCAGAATATTTTACCATCACCGGAATTCAACCCAATAATCAAATCATGTCCATCCTTTGCGTCTTGATCAAATGCGTGGCAAACAGGGTTTGAATTACTAAAATGTATAGACTTTAAGGGATCCTACATGCAACAACAAATTTCTCATACACCAAACCAAACACCTATAGCTCATTAGAATAGAAAACACTATGATACCTTGTCTTGAGAATTCAAGTCACTTATAAAGATTGCATCTCCCACATTAAAGATCAAGAAAGTCCCTTTCCCATCAAAATTCGAAGTAGATGCTGAATTACTCGAACTTGAAGCCCCCAATGAACCAACTCTACTATTCCCACTAACACTCTTGCTCCCACCATTCCCTCCAACAAAGCTAAGTGCTCGGCTCCCATTACTGCCACCCAGAAGCCGTGCAGCGGCTGATCGTACTCCACTGCTAGCGCTGAAGCTTGAAAGTGGGGCAGTAGGAGTTGATGGAGACGGCTTGTCCTTGAGGTGTGCTAGGGTAACCTAACAGTTAACAGCCAAGGAGATTTTAAAAATAATATATCCATACAAACACTACCAGAAACAGCATAAAACTTAAAAATGCATCCACAAGTTACTTCTAGTTGATGGGCCCCAAGAATACTCAGCAGGATTAAACTCAACCCTTCTCCCAAAAAATTGAACATAACCAAAATGGAAATGTAACTTTAAAATGTAAGAAATTCAATAAAAATATCGGAAAACTAAAGTACCCTAAAACATCAAAGTAATCAAAACCTTTGTGTTTCAATAATTGATTTTAAAATTGAACCAGCTTATAAATAACCAAATTCATGAAACAGAACCATATCCCAACAAGCAATAACAATCAATACAAAACAAAAGAAAAAAAAAAGAGAGAGAGAGAGAGAGAGCGAGAGAAGTAAAACAAAAATAAAAACCCTAGCATTGAACGTAATTAACAAGGAAAAGATCGAAGAAATATCGAGTTTATCAGAAAATCCTCAGAAAAGCACTTCCAAATGGAAATTTAAGCAAATGGGCAGCGAACCAAAATCATTTCGGAGAAATTAAGCAACCTGAGTGACGGTTTTGCCATGGCTGTAGTGAAGGAGACCCGAAGGGTGAGTCTTCTCGTAGTGGAGCTTATAGCGACCTTCTGGAGTCTTGAAGTAGGTCTTGAGTCCCGGAGATTGCGCGTTGCCGCCCGATGAACCCGTTGACATCATACCGTTGGCCGTGTTGATCATGGTGACGATTAGGAAGGGCCGGAGAGCATGCGATCATGACCCCCCAAGGGTTTTTGTTGAATGCTTATTTTTCAAGGAGGATTAAGCCGCTCAAATGCTATTTTGGTTTTCTACTTTGCTTTTCTTGCTCTTGCGGGGGTCTTCTATGGCTTCCCGGATCAAAAGGGTTTGCATCCTGTGGTTTGCGGCTTATGGCAACGTTTTGAGGAACATGCTGCAACTTTTAAAGGTTCAGGTTTGACTTTGAGATATCAAGTCACTGAAAGCAACGGTTGAGATGAAAGGTTTTTCAATTGTTTTATGAAAAAAGCTACTCTGCTATAATTTTTGAAGCTCTTGGATAATATTTTGAAACTACTTCAGATTTTTACAACTATTTTTTTTTTTTAACTAAAATCAGTAAAAAATAAACTTTTATTAAAGAGCCTAACTTTGATTAAAAACTTGTTATGAATGCTTAAAACATTTTAAAAAAAAATTATTTAGCAAAACTGATTTTTTAACTGTAACAAAAATACGACTTATCAACTGCTTAAGTGGGCTTTGTTTTGGTACATTGGGCCCAGGCCTCTCATGTCAGGAGTGAGATTTGAACAATTTGAACCAGCCCTCTTTATAATGCCAAAGTTTTAGTCCACTCACTACGGTGCGAATTTAGAAGACATCGTTAGTTATATTTTATTTTTGTTTATTTATTTATTTTTGTAAAAAGAGACATTATTAGTAGATAAGTGCACATGAGGCTTGTTTGTTTAATTTTTCTTTTTTCAATTGGTGAACACGCCCATGACAATTTGCTTTAGTTAAGTGTGCTTATCTTTGAGAAGGTTGATTTGAAAGCTATATATAACCTTGTTATTGATTTTTCACTCCTATGAAATGCAATTTTAACCACAAATTGAAATCAACAGTACTACAAGTATCAACTTGTTTACCTTAATATTTATCAAATAGAATGGGGTAACAACATATTATAGTTAGAAATATTAAATATAATTTAAATATAAATAAGTGAATATAAAGTAAAATTCATTAAATTTGTTTACAAAATGACATGGCAAATGGTGTAGTTTTGTTTTTTAATTTATTTATCTATTTTAAAATTTGTTTATTTATATTTAAAATATATTAATGTTTTATCAATAACATATTAGCACATGCTATCCAATAAATGTATTTTAACATATGTAATTCAATAAATATATATTAATACATTTCATTTGAAAAATATTTTATAGTAAACATTTTAATGAGTTAAATACTATTGAATTAATTTTATTACATTACTTGTTATATTATTTAATAAACAAATTTGATTGGCTTTAGTATTATTAAATTGAAATATCAAACTTAAAAAATGGAAAAAAATTAAACAGTGAACTAAGTATCTCATAGAAGCAATATGTCACAATTCTATCCCACATGCAATAATTACTAAAATAAAATATCTAAGGGCTGATACCTTGAAATATTGAAACAGATTAAGCTTTAGTCCCGTTTTTCTAGTCCTGTGGTCAAGTGGATGAATTATATCCTCAACATCACAAGTTCAAAAAAATATAGACAAAAAAAAAAAAAAAAAAAAGAAACAGATTAAGCTTTACATTGGAACCAAAAAGAACTGGAAATTAATGGAATAAGGAATGCAACCACAATTTGTTCAAAATCAAACAACTCTCAACCAAAAGTCCAAAATACCCAAACAGAAAAAGAAATAAAAAAAATTAAAAAATATATATATGTAAGATAGAGATATAAAAAAAAAAAAAAAAAACACCTACTTAAGAAAATTCCTTTCTTTTTTAATAAATAAATAAAATATCATTTTCATTCATTTCCTTTTTGTTTTTCCAAGAACAAAGGAGAATAACTCCCTTTAGCCACGTTGTTAAATCTCATTTGCAAACTCTTTTGATGATTTGGAGGGTATACAATATATAGCCATATATACACCTATATATACATCTCTCTTGCTGATTTACCCTGTTCTTAATATTCAAGCGCATCTTCGTCACCCCATTAGCGTGGGTTTCTAGTTTTCAATTTTTTGGATCTACATATGAATTGTGTTCCAATTAGTTCTTCTTTTTCTTTTTTTATTTTTTATTTTTATTTCTAACAACTTTCTTTTTTATGATGTATTTGATAGTGGTTTGAATCCACGCTTTGATTTATTATTTCTTTGAAATTTCCATAGATAGATTCATTTCAAATCTTTGATTTAAAAGTTTTTCCTTGCTTATATATTGTATTGATTGAAAGGGGTCCAGTGGAATCTAAAGCTTAGTTGTTTCATTTAGAAGTTCATTTAGCTTTTTGTTTTCTAAGACCATATTTGAAAAAAGAAAAAAAGAAAAAAAAATATGATTGAAGTTTTGGGATTTCGGGGTAATTTTTTTTATTGAAACGTAAGGAATGCTATAATGAATGAGAGTAACACTGATTTTTTTTCCAACATTTTTAAAGTTGCTGAAAAGAAAAAAAAGGATATTTTTTATCATTGTTTTCATTAATTTCGTAATCCATCTAATGATTATTAGCACACGTGATTTGGAGGCATTTTGCTTTGGTATTGTTTTTATTATTCTTGTTTCTATTGTGGTGGATAAATGCAGAAGTTATGTGTTTTGACCAAGTAAAAAGAAAACAAAAAAAATCTTGGAAGGCATCGGAGAGGTTGAGAAGAAAAAAAATAAAATTGAAAAACCTTTATGCCCTTTTGATTCATGTTGTTCTTTTAAGAATCTTGAAATTCCCCTTTCAATTATTTCTGGTTCTTGTTTGACCATAGCTTGGTTGGTATTTTCACTACCTAGGATCTCATTGATATGCATATAGGGAAGGAAGATGGCGATACTTTGTATATTTGTAGCATGTCTTTGTCTTTGATATAAAATGACTAATAAAGCCTTTTTGGATTTCGTTAGGTTTTGGTATAGGTCATGCTTTTGTTTGGTCATTTCTTCATTATTAATTTGAATTCGATCCAGGTTGTATTCAGACTTTCCAAGTAGCTCTTTCTACTTGAGCCGTATATTTGTAGCAAAATGCTAATATATGAGAGTTAATCTGCATTTTGGCATTATCTTTTTTGTTTTTAATTGTGACTGTCTCTTTGTTGCTTTTTCAGCAGGAAACATGGCAGGAATGTACATCATAGGATCTATAGTAGGATCGTTCGCAATTGCATATTTATGTGACACTAATATATCTTATCGGAAGATATTTTAAAGGTAAAGTTTGAATGTAGATCACAAACCATTTTGATGCAATAGTTTATATAGATGATGATTTTTTTTTCTGATTTTACATTTCTAGTTTGGTAACCAGGTAGCATACCAGGAACTATTTCAAACAAGGAATGATTTAAAGAGACAGACAAGAGGTTCCAAGCTTGGCCTCGCACTGCAGAACCTCTTGTTGTGATGAACCTCATTAGTCGCCAAAACTTCATTGTGAAACCTCGTCCTGATGAATAAACCAACGTTGCATATCTATGACAATAAATGATCGTCTTTACCTTGTTTTGGCCTCCAGAATCATTAAATTCTTTCATTGTTAGGTTAGATTTTTCAGTCAATAACTCTGGTTTGCTAAACATAGTTTCAAACTATGTTAGCTATTAATAACCAGTGTAGGAAAATTTTTCATTGGAGAAAATATTAGCTTTATTTTGGTAAAAAGTAAATTGCTATTGAGCACAAAAAGCCCCACAAAGAGGGGATTACATAAGGCCTCTTCCCATAAGATCTGAGGCATATACATCGCACAGATCCTTGGGAAGATTACCAAAGTTAAAAGAAGAAAACAAAAAATTACAGTTCTTGGTCAAAGCTTTCTTGGCCAGCATGTCAGCAAACTTGTTCGAATTTCTATCGTTCCAAAAGAGCTCCCAATCGTTGCACCCCAACATTGGAGAAAATATTAGTTATCTATTTGATCTATGGCTTTTAAATTATCTAAAAAACTGGTTATGCTTTTGTTTATTTCACATGTTTTGGCATTTAGTTTCGTATTAGGCTGTTATTTGTTTTTCCTCCATGGAAGAAATTTCTTTGATTTTGTCTCCAAATTTGAGACACAAAAATAACCAAAAGAAGGGGAATAAAATCTCAAATTTGCTATACTTATTTATTTTGAAACAAAACGAAATAGATTTTGAAACATCTGATAGGATTACAGAATTAAGCCACTCTAGGCCATGCTCGATCCAAGTTTCAAAAACATCCAAATTAACAGCAAACGTTGCCACACTATGAGCAGCAAAATTAGACTTCCTAGGACCAAAAGAAAGAGTAAATTGATCATGCAAAGAAAACAAAGCTCTAATTTCTTTAGCTAGAAAGCAATTTTGATCCAGGCAATCATCAATAAAAATTGAATTACTTGTACATCACCTTGACAATCACAAACAATATCACCACCATTAAACCGCACCTGCAAAGAAAATAAGATGGCTTCCCAAATAGCCAATAACTTAACCATTAAACGACTACCTCACTGCGAGAAAGGCTTTGCTAACGCAGCCATTAACTAACCATGGTAATTTCGAATTACAGCACCTACTCCAATTTTACCAACCTCAACCCAAATTACCCCATCAACATTAAACATCACTCTACCTTCACTTAGGGGTTGCCAGCAAACCGATTGCTTCTCAGTTGTCAGCCCCACAAACACCTCTTTGTTGGCATCAGCTAAACGAACAAAACCATCTAATAAATTCTTATTATTAAAACCAGAGCCATTATGTACAACATTGTCGCTACGATTCCACATGAACACAAAGGACAAACCCGATCAACTTGAATTTTCCTTCTACACAGCTCATAACCACAAGAAAGTGTAGACCAACAAGCACGCCAAATGAAAAGTTTGATTTTATTAGGAATGTTCAAACTCCAAATATCTCGCCACCAAGTAAGAGATGAATGATTACTTGGATCACTTAACAGAGCACCATTTTCTAACTTAGGAGCTACCCAATACCTTGAATGCACATAATAAACACCAGATGGAGTAAAATGCTATGATGCAAAACGATCATGACGAGCCAGACCACCAATAGTATTGGAGCTAACAATCTCAGCTTCATTCGGAGAAAAAGCCAACTTATCAATGGTAAGGTCTAATCGGCAGAAGCTTAAAAAAACTCAGCTACCTGAGTTTGCTCACCAAGCAATGGAGGAGATAAAAAATTTAGAGAACCAGGATTCAGCAACCAATTATCTTGATAAACCCAAACAATAGCTTCATCACCAATACGCCAAATTCTTCCAAATTTGAAGACCTCTCTACCCCATAATGAGCTTCGAAGGTTTTAAACCAACTCCAGCATTTCAAAAATCTCCATTGAGATAGTACTTAGATTTTAGAACCTTGCTAGCCAAAGAATTGGGACATTGAACAAGCCTCCAACATTTCATTGCTACCAAAGCTCTATTGAATTCCTCTAATGATTGAAACCCAAGACCACCAAATGATTTTGGTTGACAAAGCTTCATCCAACTAATAATCCAAGAAACACCTATACTAACCGATGAAGAATCCGACCACAATTTTGTAGTTAAACCGTTAACATCATTAATCAGACCCTTCGGAAGCATTGATCAAACTCAACCCAAGAAGCAGCAAAACTCATCTCCAACATCATACGATGAACCTATAGGAAAAATATATGTTGCGGAAGCGAAAAATCAATAATTCACAAAAAAATATGTAATATTGGCTTGGATATAGCAGCGAATTGCATTATCCACATCTTGCCAGTTGGAATAATCCTTCTTCACTTGAGCCTTGGCATCTGTTGCGGGTACGGCAGGTTTAAGGGTGATAATGACATATTTGATTTTTTCATATTTCAGCACAATGAACAAATTAGTTTTCCAGTCGCTGTAATTATTTCCGTACATAAGTTTTGGCTCAAAATAACAGCTAGTGGGTTAAAAGTTTCCATTTTTCTTAAAAAAATAAATTTGCACACTTATATTAAAAGAAAGTAAAACTCAATAAACATATTTTTAATTAATCCCTAAACAAAATTTTTGCTTATTGAAAAAAAAAACAATAATTTAGCTTCCATTATAAACGCTTACCTTGGGCAAGACATTTACAATAAACTAAATTTGAACATGAAATAAAAAAATGTCATACTAGATCAGTTCTAAGAAAAGATTGGAGTGTCACAAACAAACGTACTTAAGTCTCAATCTTCTTAGACAGAACCTTCCCAGACAACACTTTTAAATTCCACTCAGATTGATTCTGTCTATTTTAGACTATCAACCAATGTTTTTAAATAACTTTGGGCCCTTGATAAAATTAACATAGCCTAAATTGGAAGGGTAATAATTGGATTAAGTTTAAATGTTAAAACCATTGTTTAGTTTTCAAAATTATCTTTAATATCCAATAATTATCAACGTTGGGCCAAACAATTTAATTAAAATTTTGAAAATTATTAAGGTCCAATCCAATAAAACTCAACCATGTTTATCTGTTGGGGCATCACATGATCATTTTATTATTGGACCCACAATGGAGCCCTTAGTTTTTTTTTTAAAATTAATAAAAACCTTCATCCATTCAATAATTTTTTAAAACATATTAGGATTTTGATTTTCTAAATTATTATTTGAAAAATAACAATAAGAATTATTAATCTAGATACAAAACCATAATAATTATTATGCACATGTAATTGATGCAAATTAATATGGCACCACATAGTCTATATGACATGTCATCACATAAAAATATTAATAGCATATAATTATATCATTCATAAAATAAATAAATAATCAACCTTAATCCATGGTACCTAGATGGAAAAAAAAATAGATTACGAGCCCAAAAGAAAAAATTAAAAACTCTGGCCAATCCATCATTCTGGTAATTTCTTTCTCTTTAATGGTCTTGCATGTCCAAGAACTGTGGGCCAAGTTAAAACTGGTTATCTAGAGTTTAAGCCCAAAAGACCAAAACCCAAACCAATCAAACACTAACTTTCGCTGCCAAAAACGTCACCAACGTCCACAAAAACAGAAAGCAAATACCAAAATTTTAGGGCAAGTGAAATGCTAGAGGTTGCTCACCGTTATGTTCTATTTAACAGTGCAGATGTGGAACCGTACATAAAGTAAATATAGTATTAAAATTTATTAATTTAAAAAATATGTAATATTTTCTCCAGAACTTGTCTTACTGCATATTTATTTATTTATTAGGATGCATGTGGAGGAGATTAAAAATGCTAATAGATGTCTTGCCAAGAATGAAAGCTTATTGCAAAAGAGACACATGGAGACATTTTAGTTCAGGGTTTTCGAAGAAAGTTAGATTAGACAATAGTAAAATGACAAGTACATTGAAATGGCTTGCATGTCGGCCTAGAAATGATGTGATGTCGTATTTTGGTTATGTGATTGGTGGACATCGGTTTCACATAGCTGAAGTTAATAGAAGTACACAAAATAGTGGAGTTTCTATTGAAGCAGAAACTATTTGTCGATCTAGTATACGGGGTACATGCCATGTAGTTAGGAAATTTTTTTATTATGGGGTTATAAAAGACATAGTTTTACTTGATTATCTTGAGTTTCAAGTTCCCATATTTCATTGTGATTGGGCAAATATAGGAAGCGGAGTCAAAATTGAAGATGGATTTACATTGGTTAATCTTCATCAAGGACAACATCAATTTGATAAAGACCCATTTATTTTGGCATCTCAAGCAAAACAAGTTTTTTATTCTAGGGAGAGTGAAACATCTAATTGGTATGTCGTATTAACGGCACCTCCAAGAGGATTTCATGAGTTTGAAACTTTTGACGAAGAAGCTTATGCTCCATCCACACCATTAGACGTATCTAGACTTGATTTTACTATTGACAATGAAGGTTATGTAAGACATGATTGTGAGGGAATTGATGTACAATATGGTAATTCTATATCAAATGGTTCTTTTTTGCATATAATTTCTCGTAAATGTTGTTTTATCAATGTTAATGTTTGTAATGAGTAGTAATATATAATTGTTATATTGATTTTGTAATTTTTTTGACACTTTTATTTTTTTTATTTTAAAAACCAGATCCAGATGATGAAACATGAGTTCTATGTATAGAGCTATAACGTGAAGCATTATTGTACATTACTAGTAAGTTCAGGTTGTTCTTCATTATTATTATTATTATTATTATTATTATTGTTATTATTATTATTTTGTTTTAAGAAATAAGTTTGTGAAGCAATTTGAATGTCCATGCATGTCTACTATATGAATTTTTAATGTAGCTATATTTGTTTCTCAACAGGCTTAGATTTTATTCTCCATTATAGTTTTTTGTTATTTTAGACATTATATATGAAATGACATAATGTGCTAAATGTTGGTGAAGTAAGCTTTTATATATTTCATAAGTTTATATTATTACATGATTGAAAAAAAAATTAAATTGAAATTCTATTAACAAAACGAGTTTTCTTATATTGTTTAATGTAGTCATCTAAGAAGGGTTCAAAGAAATGAAGACAAACTTAAGAAGCTCTAGTTGTAGCTGCCACAATAATAGGGAATGGAAGTATAAGAATATCAGGTGGAGGTTCTAATTCTGCTCCAGTCATACAACCAGATGATGCATTCCATAATGCACAGCATGATTCACCCGATAATGCTCATCGTGGTGTTGAGGATTTTTCTAATGATGGTAGTGCTATTGATAAAGTAAAGAAGGGAAGATGTCGATCAAAACTGAATTATCTCAAAGGAAAAAGCACAAAGATAATGGTTGAGTTTAATGAACGAGGGCAACCAATTCATGAAAGTTCTAATAAATTATCTTCTTTCATTCGGATCACAGCTAGGGAGCTTTTACCAATTACAACAAAAAACTGGAAAGACTTTGACAAAAAATTTCTTGACGAAATATGGGAGCATGTGCAGGTATAAAAACTATCTCAGCTCTTAGAAATATTATTTTTTACTTGTTATTCTCTTTTCATCTTGAAAATGAAGCTCATATTCTCTTTGCTAATCTTTCCTATGTGTTGCATTGTGTCTCAATGTTAAATATAGGCCAAGTTATTGATACTTTTTGTTATCAGTTTTCCCATTAACTTTGGCTTGATATATATAAATATGTTTTTTTTTAATATTTATCTTTCAAAATATGTATATTGGATAAGTAACATTATAATTTTATTGGAATTAATTAATTGCAGTCTTATGGTACACACACGCACATATATATATTTTACATGCTTCATTTACATTTAAATGTTTATGTTAAATAATATATATATATATTTATGTTATGTATGTATGTACTTGTTATATTCTTATAACACTGTGTTTCTATTATGTTCACGTACTATAATATTTAAGCCTCCCTTTAAAATCTTGTCTTGGCTCCCAAATTGAATTAAGATGGCCCTGCTCTTATGCATTTTGTATATAAGCTTTAGAAGTTAGAACCCTTTTTTTTTTTTTTTTTGCACTTCCATTTACTAATGGAATATAAGCTTTGACTCTACCAGATAGAGATGCAAACTTCCAATAATCTTATATTATATAAGTAGTCCACGTGATAGCCAAACTGTGACCTTTAATCATATTATATATTATATCATGTAGTATTCATAATGGTAGAACTTAAAAGCACATCATATTTCTACAATTTGCAAGGGCCAATTTATATGACCAAACTATATATGTGTGTAAACAAGATTATTCTTTTCCTCCATTTTCCACTACATTTAGTTCTTGTAAGCTATATCCCCATGACAAAATATAGTGTTGACAGTCAACATTCAGCAAAAGTTTAAATCATTGCTCGAACTTTAAATCATTTTATTTACCAAAAGTTTAAATCTTTTTTTCTATTAACTCAATGAGAAGGCAATCATTTTATAGTTTTAAATGGGGCACACAACTAGTATTTTTTATTTGGTTTGATGTAGCAAAAGTTTTTTTATTTAACTTCTTAATAATTATATATGCTTTAATGCAGCAAAAGTTTGATGTCGACAATTGTCATAAAAAATACAATATGCAAAAATTGGAAAAGCATTGGCGAGATCATCGAAGTATTTTGCTAAAACAAGTGAAGAAGCAAGGACAATGTATTGGCATGTCACTTGCTGCTTGCCTTCTTAAGCCTGATAACATTGGCTCCATGGAAGATTGGCAAGCATTTATGAAGAAATGATTTTCAAAACCATATACGGTTAACCTTTTTCTTTTATTTGGCAATCTTTTGATACTGTTTATATACTTTTTTCCTTGCTTTTGCATTTTCATTTTGTTTAGTGCCCTCAAGCATATATATATATGTATACATATATAGTCACACATATACACCATTAAGAGATCTACAAGTACACAAATATGCCTAAGGTTTTATACTTTTCTTATTGTTTGTTAATATTTATATTCCAATATTGTTCTGCACACACACACACACATATATATATGTGTGTGTGTAATTTGTATATGTATATTTGAGTAATCTTTGGGTGTCGAATGTGACCGTACAAGTAGCAATTATATATACACACATAGATGTATATGTATAAATATATAGACACACATATATATAGCTCCATGTATTCATTTTGTCTTGGTCTTTGTTGGTCTAATAGGAAATGAGTAAGTGATTAAAAAAAATGAGGGCTTCCCAAACTTTACCACATACAACAAGTCGGAAGAGCCTTGCTTGCTTGGAAGCAGAAATAGTTAGTTATTTAAATTGTCAAATATTATTATAAATATGCTTGATAAGTTGTGAATATCTATAGTACTATTATATGCATGACAAAATATTTTTTTATGCATCGTATTGAAAGTAAAAATCTTGCTTCCATAATGAGAGATGATGTTTGGATTCGAGGACATTTGAGAAAGAATGGTGAACCGGTTAATGAATTTGTTGGAGAAACATTGGTAAAGCTAACTTTTTCTTTCTCTTTGTCTGATGGCTAAATGTTTAAATATATATATATATGTGTGTGTGTGTGTGTGTGTGTATGTATATTTATCACTTATCTTAAATGATTTCAAAAAGAAATAGAAGCATATTCTCAAACTGTTACATCTCCAAGTAAATATTCTCTTAAAGATGATGGTGTCGCCAAAGTACTTGGTCCTGAACGTCGAGGATGGGTTTGAGGATTTGGGTTTGGTGCAACTCCTTCAAAGCTAAATGCTTTGGTACATAGCTTTAACATACAGAACCAAATGCAAGAATTAAGAAATGAAGTTAACGAATTAAAAGCTATGATTCAAAAGAAGCAAAATAATACAAATTTTGAACAAGAAGAAAATGTAAGTGAAAACTCTATTTTTAAATTGTTACACTATTTGAATATGTTCAAAAGCAATACCTTTTTTTTTTTTATCATTTATTGAATTTGTATTTGACAGCTTGGAGACAAAAGTATGAATGATTCAATGAACCTTGAAAGGAGTAAATGCAAACTGTTGCGTTGGTTTGGAAAAGATGATGTTGTTGCAATTGGAGAAATTGCTTCAACGAATCCAAGTGATCTAGTGCATCATGTCCTTCTTGGTAATGAAAGTTGGAAAGTATGGGTTAATGAAGTGATTGATAATGTCACCTTATATCGACCAACACGTGAGCATTCCTTCTTGAAGATGCATTAGGAAGTACATTTGCATGGCCAATCAAATATATCAAAATGATTTGTTGAAGGTATTTCTCACTTTTATTTTTATTAATTATGAAGTTGACTGTTTGCTAGATTATAGATTGTCATATAAATTATGTTTATTGTTTTTTTACGGGTCTCCAACTCATTCCCTAAAGTTCAAGCATGCATATCATATATTTTTGAGATGTGAAGCAAGCTTCATAGGTATTTTTGAAGTAATTTTTGGCAAGAACTAGTTAAATTAGATAAACCTTTTACTAGGTTACATATTTTTGAACAACTACATTGGATCATTTTGTTGATTATTAAAATTTATAAATAAATAAAAAATTGATGGATATATTATCTTTGTGCATTACCCATATTAATTTTAATGGTTTTATTAATTATGAAATTTGTCTTTTATTTTACAAGTTATTAAAATTTATGTATCCAACACATTAAATTAAAAAAAAAAAAAAGGAATACAAAATTATTCCAACATTTTAATAAAATAATAAATATTGTTATCAAATGTGAGTTGTGAAAGGCATAAAATCAAACTATTAATGGCATACAAAGTATGCCTTAAATGTTTATTTATTTACGGCATGCAAACATATGCCATAGAATATGATATTCACTTTCACTTTTACGACATGAATTATATGCCGTAAAAGTATATTTATTTACAGCAAACAAATGTAAGCCATAATAATAAAGTTACGGCGTTTTTTAAACGTTTTTAAGGCATATAATGAATGCCGTAAAAAATGAAGACTTTTTATGGCAAGGCTTTTACGGCATATAGATTGTATGCCGTAAAGCATTTCAATGGCACACAAAGCAAGCCGTAAAAAGTAACTTTTGTTGTAGTGACCGTTGGACTCATTTAATCTATGATGTGATAAATGCTATAGGTATGGTCCTATAGGAGTGTAATGGTACATGTATTAGATTGCATACTATTAGTTTGTATTGTATTAACATGTATTGTATTAGCCTGTATAGTACTAAAATTGTACAGTATGTGGTACATAACTTTATAATAAATTTGTATAATTTGTAGTATATTTGGTGCATAAGCATATTGTACTTTAAATATATATATATATATTGTTTTAAAATTAAATAAATAGATTATGTTATTAACTACGTATTATAATTTAGGCAAATAATTTTATTTCCAAAGTACAATACCAAATATAATTACCAAGTTTGAATTAAAAAAATAATTGATGATGTTATTATTAGTCTTTGTCCATGATTAAATAAATAAATAAATTATGATTATTAATAAAATACATACATAAACATCAACAAAATACTACAAATAAATTCTTATTTTCTTAATATAATCTGAACATAAACATCAATAATGTACCACAAACATAAAACATCAAGCTAATCTAAACATAATCCAAACATAAACATTAAGTTAATCAAAGCATATAACAAAATGAAGTTCACACATAATTGTTTAATTAGTTATTCTCCAACTACCAAGGCTACACAACAATACTCACAATCACCCCTGATTTGTCTAGTAGCTTTATCACAAATATCTTTTGAAGATCACTTTCAAGAGACTTGAATGTTGATACATTTTGGGGTTTGTCTATTATTGCTTGTAAATATCAATATGGTCCTTATTAGATAGTCTCATTGCTTTCAATTTTTTAGATATGTCAGCGATTTCCATTCCACTTAACAAGCTCATTGGCCATGCTACTTAATTGTTCAATGGTCCTTTCGAACATGCTTTCAAATCGAAGCAATGTAGCATCATCTACAATGTCACTTGATCTATTTCTTTTCCTAGAACATAAGGAAATGGCAGTTGACCCATTTGCCCCAAAATTTGGTGAACTCTCCTTAATATCAAAGCCATCCCTCTTTCATTCTTTCACATTAACCGATTGAGCCATTTTTCTGCTCCTTTACAGGTTGCTTTAACTTTTCTAAAGATATAAGCTAACCAACCAAAGATAAGAAATGGCTTGTCTATCCATCCTTCGGCATTCTTATTGCTTTACAATAAAGTTGAAAAAACATTAAGACAAATTGTTTAAGGTAAATAAAAAAACAAAATAATTGTAATATCCCGTTTTGAGAAAAATAAAAAAAATTTCAAGTTTGACCAGTTTGACCTTAAGTGGGCCCCATGGTTGAATTTTTGTACAGTTATGTTTCAGCTTTGACTTTGGTACCGTTGCGTAGAGCTAGTCGATACGAGTTCGTAGACTAGTAGTACGCTTGATTCGGAGTTAAGACCAGGAAGTTATGGTCATTTTAGTGTGAAGGGCAATTTGGTAATTTGGCAAAAACTGATATTTAAGTGTGAGAAAAGACGAAAATACCCCTGTCTTCATCCTTAAATTTTTTGGCCAAGGTCTGGAATTTTCCAGCCCACACCCGAGACTTCCCCCACCTTCACCGCGCCACTTTCGCACGCTGGTAGCCGCCACACCGTGGCCGGACTTGGCCGACCACCACCCCTAGATCGAAGCCAGCAACCTCCTCTTCCTCCCTATACCAGTGGTTCGCCGTGAAACGACCCAGATCGCCAGAAATTTTAGCGAGACTGAGAGCTCGTGCAACCCGTGCACTGTTGCGACACCATCTTTGGCCAGCCATATCTCACTGTTCCGGTGGAGTTAGGGAGCGTTGCTTGGTACCGTTGGAAAGCTGGTGCGACGATCTACATTTTGATACCAAGATTGACCCCGGAGACTACCGTATCACGTCGGAAAAAGGCCGTGAAGTCTCGGAAAAACCACTCGCGACAGCCACCTTTCCACCTAGATCTACTCCGATCGCCGGCGAGTGGCACGACACAGCCACCACCACGAGGTTCAGACTGTGCCGACGACCTGATCTGCACTTTCCCGAGCTCCGACGACCGCCGCACGCGCCGTACGCACCGCCCGAAGTTGCTGCCATGCGCCACCGCCGATCTGCCCCACATCCGAAAAGTGGTGGTGCACCGCCCATCCAGGAAGCTCTGCCTCGTGCCGGTGAAGCTAACCCAGGGTTCCTTTCCTACCGCCTTCGCCGTTTGCACCCCCAACGGACTCAATCTTTGGCCGGATCTTCACTGCCTCCGGCGAGGCTGCCGGCGGCGAGTGGGTGCTCACCACCCGTTCCAATGCGTTCCTAGGGTCGTGGGCAAGCTTGCTGTACCTTCAATTTGATTTAATTTTGGTCGGATTCGAAACCGCACAATTCCGGCCGATGTCCGATCTTCCGGGACCAATTCTGATCAATTGCTGCGACGAATCCTGAAATTGAAGGTAGATTCTCGTTCCTTGCATCTTCAATTTCGTTTCGGTATAAAGTTGTTGAAATCGGACTTGAGACGGAATAATTCAAATTTTGGGGATTTTGCCATTAAGGGCATTTTGGTAATTACTGAAATGGAAGGGCAATTTTGGTATTTAGTGTTTTAATTTTGTAGTTGGAGACTTAGAGGACTCCTCTGAGCCTTTGGTTAGTTTTTCGGTAATTAAAAGAATTTTTCGGTAAATTATTTTTAGGTGTTCATGCACGTTCGAGGGCTGGACCAGAGATCCAGCAGGAGCACGCGTCAGACCTGTGAGTGCATTTATTTTCTAAACGTTTTGGGATTATATATTATTATGATTTATCGCATACGATTTGTTTTAATTGAGTTTTCTTGTGCATTTTAAACTATGCTTATTAAATATATTATATACTGATTTAAATGGTTGATGATTTGAAACTATATATGCATTTGTGATTTTAATGGAATTTATATGAGATTGATGTTTTAAATGGTATTTGGTGATTTATGGAATTTAAGAAATTTTTGGGGCAAATTTTTGATATTCGAAAAATATTTGATTGTTTTAGTAAAATTTTTTTCAAAAGAGAAGAGTTTGGAAAATTGTTTTAAAATAAAAGGATTTGAAAATTTATGATATTCGGTGATGGATGATTTTAGAAATGATTTTGAGGAGTACCACACGGTATCGAGATGTTGATTAAGATGTATGATTATTATGCGCGCTATATAAATTATTATGCCATCCTCTGCTGCGGACACGTGTCAGGAGAGAGATGATGAGGATCCTACCATGACGGATTTGGGACGCCGGTTCGTTGTGATGAGTTTACCCCCCTCCCCCGCCTGTGACGCCATCAGGACGCTGAGGGTCACACGGCACGATACTATGCTGTGGTACCGATTTGGATTTATATGGATTTGTTTTATATGATTTGGACTTATACGATTTGGATTTATATGATTTTCGATTCACGGTTGCAGTTATGATTTTGTATTCATGGATTTTGCCTCATGGTTTTAGATTGTGGATTTTGGAATTTATGGGTTGGAGCCCATGGTATTTGGTTTTAGATCGGTGTTGGATTTAACAAATGTTCTATTTGCCATTTTAATCAAACATGATTTACGAATAAATTTAATGTTTATTGTTGAATTATATTTATGGTTTTAGTGATTGATTCGTGTTTTCAATGATCGTTTTAAATTACGTTTTCTCCCCACAAATTGTTTATAATGATTTAATGATTTTGGGGATAAAACTAAGGGGTTTGCGAAATGATTTTCAAAATGGGGAACTTTTCAAACTGAGTGATGTAAGGTTTGAGTGTAAAGAATTTAAATACTGAACTTATATTTTGTAGTTATCTAGGAGCACTCACGGAGATATTTATATCTCACGTTTTGTGTTTTTAACTTCGTTCCCTAGGTCCTAGCGGCAGGTTCTCGTGAGCTACCGTCGGCATCGCATCCGCTTATCGTATTTGCACTCGACTTCCGCTACTACTTCTTCTTATGTATTAAATCATGTTCTCTTTATTCTGTTTATTGTTGGATTTGTATCATTTATATTTTGTTATCTCACTTAGTGATTCTGTCATTCCCACCTTCTCCCTAATCTGTTATGTTATTTATTTCAGTACGGCTAGTTGTTTGTTGCAATGCATATCTTATCAACTTTTTGTCCTTATTTTATTGTTTATTGAACTCCTTTTCGAAGGAGGATTCTGTCGGCTGCCCCGAGGGGTTCTGGTGGAATCTTCCTCAGGCGGGGCCTCTCCGGTTAATCTGGAGGGATTTCCGGGGCGGGTCCTGTCAATAATTCCAAGTGGAAGAAATGTTCTCACATCATTCCATGCAAACCCACTTGTATTCATGTCATATATCATTCCTATACTTTTTTCCATTTTCTCATTTTGGAATCAATATGAGGAATGACTTTTAGTCTCAAATTAGGATATTTCTCTTGCAATGCTTTTCAATGGTAACCATTTTCACATCTTCCACAATGAGCCATTAGGTCTTCAAGAATCCTTAATAAATGTGTCTTGTTAAATCATGGTCTATCTTAATAAATTTGTCCTTTTAAACCTTGGTCTATCTGTATCTACTACCCTTTGATTGACTAAATTTTCATCTCTCTATTCCTACATATACATATTAAGAATGAAATATTTAAATGGTATGAAACTTTAAAAATATTCATCATTTAATATTTCAACATGCACTAACAATATCGATGGGTTGAAAATACTAAGAAATTGACAAACAAACATCATTCTCATTGTCAAATTATAAATATTACAAACAAACATAATTGCTAAACATCATTTCCAATGTCAAATTACGAACATCATTCTCATCATCGTTTAATAGTTCTTACTATTCCTACGTGCTCCACTCATCACTCCACTCATCATACATCTCCATTGCTAAATTATTCCTTCAATTGGTCCATTCATCTGATGATTCGATTGTGCCGATGAGACTTTGTTGTTGGGTTGTTTGATTGTCCAAAATATTAATTTCATGCTCAACTTGCATTTCTCCTTTAATAAGATTATGCAAAAGGCAACATGCACTAATAATTCAACATTGTGTTTTAATGGGATAGAAAGAAGGACCATTTCAGATAACGTACACCATCTTAAGCAATCCAAAATATATTTCTATTGCATTCCATACCGAGGCATGTTTCATGATAAAATAATCTTCACAATTTGATTTTTGAGGATTATTTTTTATTTTTTAGTCTTGTTTAGTGTTTTTACTTGTTTTTTAGTGTTTATATTTGTTTGGTAATTAGCTTAATGCATGTTGGGTGTGTTTGGTTTAATTTTTTTTTATTAATATAGTTGTTGTTTGGTTGTTTGATTATGAGGTAGCTAGTAAAAAAAATTGTAGATTTTAGACGTTCTTGGGTTTGGAGGTGTCTAGGCCATCAAATCCAATTTTGCTTTTTATTTTTTATTTTTGTGTCCTTTATTTGTTTAATGGTCTTAGTGTTAGTAGCTTAGTTTCGGTACAAATTTTTGTAATTTTTGCATGCATTAGTTGCTGCCCAAAATTTTGACAATAAGCTATTTTTCCATCAGTTTTCATTTTTTAATTTTCTTTTGGGTGTTTAGGTTTTCTTTTGATTTGAAAGCTATATATAACCATGTTATTGATTTTTCACTACTATGGAATGCAATTTTAACCACAAATTTAAATCAATAGTACTACAAGTATCAACTTGTTTACCGTAATATTTATCAAATAGAATGGGTAACAACATATTATTGATAGAAATATTAAATAATTTAAATATAAATAAGTAAATATAAAGTAAAATTCATTAAATTTGTTTACAAAATGACATGGCAAATGGTGTAGTTTTGGTTTTTAATTTATTTATCTATTTTAAAATTTGTTTATTTATATTTAAAATATATTAATGTTT
This sequence comes from Ochetophila trinervis, assembly GCA_003254975.1. Lineage (NCBI taxonomy): Eukaryota > Viridiplantae > Streptophyta > Magnoliopsida > Rosales > Rhamnaceae > Ochetophila > Ochetophila trinervis. The sequence continues at coordinate 52,491 of QANX01007270.1, forward strand.
TATCAATAATATATTAGCACATGTTATCCAATAAATGTATTTTAACATATGTAATTCGATAAATATATATTAATACATTTCATTTGAGAAATATTTTAAAGTAAACATTTTAATGAGTTAAATACTATTGAATTAATTTTATTACATTACTTGTTATATTATTTAATAAACAAATTTGATTGGCTTTAGTATTATTAAATTGAAATATCAAACTTAAAAAATGGAAAAAATTAAACAGTGAACTAGTATCTCATAAAAGTAATATGTCAAAATTCTATCCCACAAGAATTATCTACTTTTGTGTGGGCTGATACTTGAAATATTGAAACAGATTAAGCTTTACATTGTAACCAAAAAGAACTGGAATAAGGAATGCAACCACAATTTGTTCAAAATCAAACAACCCTCAACCCAAAAGTCCAAAATACCCAAACAGAAAAAGAAATAAAAAAAATTAAAAAAAATATATATGTAAGATAGAGATAAAAAAAAAAAAAAACACCTACTTAAGAAAATTCCTTTCTTTTTTAATAAATAATTAAAATATCATTTTCATTCATTTCCTTTTTGTTTTTCCAAGAACCAAGGAGAATAACTCCCTTTAGCCACGTTGTTAAATCTCATTTGCAAACTCTTTTGATGATTTGGAGGGTATACAGTATATAGCCATATATACACCTATATATACATCTCTCTTGCTGATTTACCCTGTTCTTAATATTCAAGCGCATCTTCGTCACCCTATTAGCTTGAGTTTCTAGTTTTCAATTTTTTGGATCTACATATGAATTGTGTTCCAATTAGATCTTCTTATTCTTCTTTTTATTTTTTTTTTATTTCTAACACCTTTCTTTTTTATGATGTATTTGTTAGTGGTTTGAATCCACGCTTTGATTTATTATTTTTTTGAAATTTCCATAGATAGATTCATTTCAATGATTTTGATTTAAAAGTTTTTCCTTGCTTATATACTGTAATGATTCAAAGGGGTTCAGTGGAATCTAAAACTTAGTTGTTTGATTTAGAAGTTTATTTAGCTTTTTGTTTTCTAAGACCATATTTGAAAAAAGAAGAAAAGAAAAAAAACATGATTGAAGTTTTGGGATGTCGGGGTAATATTTTTTATTGAAACGCAAGAAATGCTATAATGAATGAGAGTAACACTGTTTTTTTTTTCCCAACATTTTTACAGTGGCTGAAAAGAAAAAAAACAATATTTTTATCATTGTTTTCATTATATTCTAATCCATCTATTGATTATTAGCACACGTGATTTGGAGGCATTTTGCTTTGTTATTGTTTTTATTATTCTTGTTTCTATTGTGGTGGATAAATGCAGTGTGTTTTGACTAAGTAAGAAGAAAACAAAAAAATTCTTGGAAGGCATCGGAGAGGCTGAGAAGAAAAAAAAATAAAATTGAAAAACCTTTATGCCCTTTTGATTCATGTTGTTCTTGTAAGAATCTTGAAATTCCCCTTTCAATTATTTCTGGTTTTTGTTTGACCATAGCTTGGTTGGTATTTTCACTACCCAGGATCTCATTGATATGCATATGGGGAAGGAAGATGGCGATACTTTGTATATATGTAGCATGTCTTTGTCTTTGATATAAAATGACTAATAAAGCCTCTTTGGATTTCGTTAGGTTTTGGTAGAGGTCATGCTTTTGTTTGATCATTTCTTCATTATTAATTTGAACTCGATCCAGGTTGTATTCAGACTTTCCAAGTAGCTCTTTCTACTTGAGCCGTATATTTGTATCAAAATGCTAATATATGAGAGTTAATCTGCATTTTGGCATTATCTTTTTTGTTTTTAATTGTGACCGTCTTTTTGTTGCTTTTTCAGCAGGAAACATGGTAGGAATGTACATCATAGGATCTATAGCAGGATTGTTTGCAATTGCATATTTATGTGACACTAATATATCTGATCGGAAGATATTTGGAGGTAAAGTTTAAATGTAGATGACAAACCATTTTGATAAAATAGTTTATATAGATGATGAATTTTTTCTTATTTTACATTGCTAGTTTGGTAACCAGGTAGCATACCAGGTGCTGTTTCAAACAAGGAATGGTTTAAAGAGACAGACAAGAGGTTCCAGGCTTGGCCTCGCACTGCAGGACCTCTTGTTGTGATGAACCCCATCAGTCGCCACAATTTCATTGTGAAACCTCGTCCTAATGGATAAACCAACTTTGCATATCTATGACAATAAATGATTGTCTTTACCTTGTTTTGGCCTCCAAAATCATTAAATTCTTTCATTGTTAGGTTAGATTTTTTAGTCAATAACTTTGGTTTGTTAACATAGTTTCAAACTATGTTAGCTGTTAATAACCAGTGTATGAAAATTTTTCATTGGAGAAAATATTAGCTTTATTTTGGTAAAAAGTAAATTGCTATTAAGCACAAAAAGCTCCACAAAGAGAGGATTACATAAGGCCTCTTCCCATAAGATCTGAGGCATATACATCGCACAGATCCTTAGGAAGATTACCAAAGTTAAAAGAAGAAAACAAAAAATTACAGTTCTTGGTCAAAGCTTTCTTGGCCAACAAGTCAGCAAACTTGTTCGAATTTCTATCGCTCCAAAAGAGCTCCCAACCTTTGCACCCCAACATTGGAGAAAATATTAGTTATCTGTTTGATCCGTGGCTTTTAAATTATCTAAAAAACTGGTTATGCTTTTGTTTATTTAACATGTTTTGGCATTTAGTTTTGTATTAAGTTGTTATGTGTTTTTTCTCCGTGGAAGAAATTTCTTTGATTTTGACTCCAAATTTGAGACACATAAATAACCAAAAGAAAGGGAATAAATCTCAAATTTGCTATACTTATTTATTTTGAAACAAAACGAAATAGGTTTTGAAACATCTGAAAGGATTACAGAATTAAGCCACTCTAGGCCATCCTCGATCCAAGTTTCAAAGGCATCCAAATTAACAGCAAACGTTGCCACAATATGAGCAGCAAAATTAGACTTCCTAGGACCAAAAGAAAGAGTAAACTGATCATGCAAAGAAAACAAAGCTCTAATTTCTTCAGCTAGAAAGCAATTTTGATCCAGGCAATCATCAATAAAAATCGAATTACCTGCACATCACCTTGACAATCACAAACAATATCACCACCATTAAACCCCACCTGCAAAGAAAATAAGATGGCTTCCCAAATAGCCAATACCTTAACCATTAAACGACTACCTCACTGCGAGAAAGCCTTTGCTAACGCAGCCATTAACTAACCATGGTAATTTCGAATTACAACACCTACTCCAATTTTACCAACCTCAACCCAAATTACCCCATCAACATTAAACATCACTCTACCTTCACTTAGGGGTTGCCAGCAAACTGATTGCTTCTCAGTTGTCAGCCCACAAACACCTCTCTGTTGGCATCAGCTAAACGAACAAAACCATCTAATAAATTCTTATTATTAAAACCAGAGCCATTATGTACAACATTGTCCCTACGATTCCACATGAACACAAAGGACAAACCCGATCAACTTGAATTTTCCTTCTACACAGCTCATAACCACAAGAAAGTGCAGACCAACAAGCATGCCAAATGGAAAGTTTGATTTTATTAGGAATGTTCAAACTCCAAATATCTCGCCACCAAGTAAGAGATGAATGATTACTTGGATCACTTAACAGAGCACCATTTTCTAACTTAGGAGCTACCCAATACCTTGAACGCACATAATAAACACCAGATGGAGTAAAATTCTATGATGCAAAACGATCATGACGAGCCAGACCACCAATAGTATTGGAGCTAACAATCTCAGCTTCATTCGGAGAAAAAGCCAACTTATCAACGGTAAGGTCTAATCGGCAGAAGCTTAAAAAAACTCAGCTACCTGAGTTTGTTCACCAAGCAATGGAGGAGATAAAAAATTCAGAGGACCAGGATTCAGCAACCAATTATCTTGATAAACCCAAACAATAGCTTCATCACCAATACGCCAAATTCCTCTAAATTTGAAGACCTCTCTACCCCATAATGAGCTTCAAAGGTTTTAAACCAACTCCAGCATTTCAAAAATCTCCATTGAGATAGTACTTAGATTTTAGAACCTTGCTAGCCAAAGAATTGGGACATTGAACAAGCCTCCAACATTTCATTCCTACCAAAGCTCTATTGAATTCCTCTAATGATTGAAACCCAAGACCACCAAATTATTTTGGTTAACAAAGCTTCGTCCAGCTAATAATCCAAGAAACACCTATACTACCAGATGAAGAATTAGACTACAATTTTGCAGTTAAACTGTTAACATCATTAATCAGAGCCTTCGAAAGCATTGATCAAACTCAACCCAAGAAGCAACAAAATTCATCTCCAACATCATACGATGAACGTATAGGAAAAATATATGTTGCGGAAGTGTAAAATCAATAATTCACAAGAAAATTTGTAACTGAATTATATGAAAAATAAAACAAAATACATCGCACGTAGAAAATAATCAGACTTTCTGAATTTGATGCATGGTATAACGTATCTATTGGATCTACGATCTGCACCCAAAACTACCACCGGATCTGCTAGATCATCAAAGACTATTATCAAGTAGTACAGCAGAGTGTGGACTCTATTGTATCTCAGGGAAAAAACAAAAATATTAGAGAATGAATATTTTCTCTAATATTTTCACTCTCTGTTTTTACATATTCTCTCTGAATTCAAGTTGGATCATCTTNAAAACTACCACCGGATCTGCTAGATCTTCAAAGACTATTCTCAAGTAGTACAGCAGAGTGTGGACTCTATTGTATCTCAGGGAAAAAACAAAAATATTAGAGAATGAATATTTTCTCTAATATTTTCACTCTCTGTTTTTACATATTCTCTCTGAATTCAAGTTGGATCATCTTGTTCTCTGGATTCTTTCTAATATTTGTATGTACAAAATAATAGAAATCCAAACAATTTAATATTCTCTTTTTAAATTTAAAATAAAATCTTTTCAGATATAACAACTGTTATCTTTATTTTATCTTATCAATAATTTAATTATATCAGATAACAAATTATCTTATAATCACATTTAATTTAAATTGAAATACAAAGAGAATTATCACTAAAGATAATATCTCAAGTGGGACCAAGATCATAAATCCAATAATCTCTCACTTGTTCTTGAGTACAAACTTAAGTATAGTGCCATTCTTTTTGGAGAAATTATTAAAACTATCCCAAACAAGAAATTGTTGGCTTTTTTATCTCATTGGCATTGATGATACCTCTAGTGAAGAAAAACATCAATTGATGGAGTTTGTCGAGAATTGTTTAAGTTATTATTATCAATACTACAAAGAATTGGACTATTAATAGCTTGGTACATTTCAAAAATGAATAAAAATATAAATTTGTGAGAATGAAAAATAAAACTAATGAAAAATGATAAAAAGTATGAACAAAGAGCCTGAAACATAAATAAATATTAAATATTATGAAGTATAAACTAATGAAAGGGCTATAAGAATATAATCAAATTGGGGTATTATTTATTAAAAACCTGTAAGAATTGAGAATGATAAAGTTTGAACAATCAAAAAGCTAAAACTATTATTTATTTAAATGAGGTGAAGGATGAGAAAGTGAGTGACACTAAAATTACCAAAAAAGTGAGTGAGACGGACAAACTTCTACCATAAGCAACTTAACTGATAATAATCCCTTTAAACAAAAATGCATGACCCACTACAACAAAATTAACTTTTTACAGAATTGTTTTACGACGTTCTTTTTGTGCATGCCATTAAAAATTATTATTTACGGCATTCACAGTATGTATGCCATAAATTGTAAATTAGTTAGATTTTTAATGGCACATTTAATGTGCATGCCGTAAATAATAGATATTACGGCAAATTTTTATTAACCTGCTGTAAATAAGACTTGCTACTTTTTCGCGCGCAAGAATGTGCCCAAATTTTAGGTAGTGAATAGGTGCTAGTTTAACAAACAAAAATACTGAACCCACACTCGTTTTCGTCTTCCATTCATCAAAAGAAAAAACCCTGCACGTCTTCCTCCTCTGCTCATCACCAAGAACCTATACTTTTCTCTTTGGTATTAAATTTTTCTGTTATTATTTTTTTCAGATTGCTCCCATTCTCTCTCTTTTCTTTCTCATATCCAAATTTTGTTTTTCTGTTTTTTGTTTTTCGTTTTTCCTATAATTGGATCGGCATCAGCAATTTACCCTTGTGCTCTTCAATTTACAAGTTCCTTTTTCCTTTTTCTTTTTTCTGTATTTTTAATTTTGTTTTTCCTCTGCGATTTTGGTTTTTATATGATAGTTTTTTTTTTCTTTGCTATTTTGGTTTTAATTTACCCATGTGCTCTTCCTATCACTGAGATTTTTATTTGGAAACTAGAATGTTTATATGGAAAACCATGCAATCTTAATAGATTATAAAATTATAAAATTTAAGCTGTAGCCTCCTCAAGATGTGCAAAATTTAGAGACGTATAGGATGTATAGAGATGCATACTTTCCAAATGACAAAGTATTGGAACCAGAGAATAAAAGTGTAGAGAGAGACTTTTCAAATTTATATGAAAATGCCGAAATTCCTTTATATTATGGTTGTACAAAATACACAAAGATATCTGCAATCCTTGTCTTATACAAGCTTAAAGCCACACATAGTATATCTGATAATGGTTTTAACGAACTTATTGATATTCTCCGGGACATAGTACCACATGGAAACACACTTCCAGATTCTTTCTATTATATTAAAAAGTTATTGAACACATTTTATCTAGGATATGAGAAGATACATGCATGTGTGAATGATTGTTGTTTATTTAGAAAGGATCTAGAGAATTTGGAGATATGTCCAAAATGTGCATTTTCACGGTGGAAACTTAATGAACGGACAAAGAAGATTCAAAAAGGGGTACCTGCAAAGGTATTGCGATATTTTCCGATCATACCAAGATTTAGAAGAATGTTTAGGTCACCTGAAAAGGCAGAGCAACTAATTTCACACTCAAATCACAAAAGTCATGATGGAAAAATGCGGCATCCAGTTGATTCATTAGGTTGGGATAGAACTGATAAAAAATGGCCATCTTTTGCATCAGATTCACAAAATCTTAGGCTTGGTCTCTCTTCTGATGGGTTTAATCCTTTTGGTGATCTAAGTTCTAGATATAGCTGTTGGCCAGTTATACTAGTTATATATAATCTCCCCCCTTGGATATGTATGTCCAAGGAAAATTTGTTGTTGACTTTGTTAATTTCAAGTCAAAAACAACCTGGGAATGATATTTATGTATATCTAGAACCGCTCATAGAAGATTTAAAGGAGCTGTGGAACAATAGTGTTGATGTATATGATGCATTTATTAAGTCTATGTTCAATTTGAAGGTTGTTCTAATGTGGACAATTAATGATTTTTCATCCTATGAAAATTTATCTGGATATTCAACAAAAGGTAGAGCAGCATGTCTAGTTTGTGGTATATCCACATGTTCACAATGGTTGTCTTATAGTCAAAAGTTTACCTACATGGGTCATAGAAGATTTCTCCCATAGAAGCACCCATACCGAACGAAAGAAGCGTGGTTTGATGGAAATAAAGACCATAGGCCTCAGCCTAAAATATTAACAGGTTCAGAAGTTATGTGCACAATAAAAAACATTGAAAATAATTGGGGCAAAATAAGGAAAAAAAAATGGAAGAAGAAAATAGCACATTCTAATTGGACATGGACTAAGAAATCATTATTCTTTGATCTACCATATTGGAAGGTTAGTTATTTTTAACTGTTTATAATTGATTTATCATTTCTTATTTATTTTTCTAATATTTATTCTGATTAGTTAATGTATTTATAATTTTCAAACATTACTTTTACGTCATAATTTGGATGTAATGCATGTTGAGAAGAATATTTGTGAAAGTATTATTGGAACTATTTTAAATGTCAAGGGAAAATCAAAAGATGGACTCACTTCTCGTAAAGATTTTCAAAACATGGGGTATTAGAAGAGATCTTTATCCAGAATTGAAAGGGAATACATATTACTTTCCAGTAGCATCATATATGCTATCTAAAAAGGAGAAAAAATTGTTTTGTAAGAGATTATTTTATTTAAAATTACTTGATGGTTACAGCTCTAACATTGCAAAGTGTGTTTCATTAGAAGATCATAAGATTATAAATCTTAAGTCTCATGATTGCCATGTTCTTATGCAACAATTGTTATCGATTGCTTTAAAAGGACTTTTACCTAAAGTACCTATGACTGCAATATTTAGATTATGTGCCTTTTTCAATCAAATATGTCAAAGAGTGATTGATAAAAATCAATTGGAAAAGCTTGAGGATGATGTTGCTGAGACTTTGTGCATGCTTGAAAGGTTTTTTCCCCCATCTTTTTTTTTGACATTATGGTTCACTTGAGTATTCATCTTGGGCGTGAAGTCCGTATTGGTGAACCTGTACAATATCGTTGGATGTATCCGTTTGAAAGGTAACTTACTATCAATTTACAATTATGAGTTTATTTATATATTTATATTCTATTATAATTATTTAACAATAATAATAGGATAAAAAAAAGTTTAAGATTCCAATTATATTTTTCTTAAGGTTTATGAAGACTCCTAAAGGATATGTTAGAAACCGGTCAAGACCTGAGGGTTGCATAGCTGAGCGCTATTTAGCTAAAGAGTGTATGCGTTTTTGTAGTGTATACTTGAAAAAAGCTGCTGAATTAGGTGTCCGACATACTCGGAATGAGGATTTTGAGAATGATATTATTGTTGATGGACTTCCAATTTCTAAAGGAAAGTTTAAAACTTTGAACCGTGAAATGCTAGAGATTGCTCACCGTTATGTTCTATTTAACAATGCAGATGTGGAACCATACATAAAGTAAATATAGTATTAAAATTTATTAATTTAAAAAATATGTAATGTTTTCTCCTAAACTTGTCTTACTGCATATTTATTTATTTATTAAGTTGCATGTGGAGGAGATTAAGAATGCTAATAGATGTCTTGCCAATAATGAAAGCTTATTGCAAAATAGACACATGGAGACTTTTTAGATCATGGTTTTCGGAGAAAGTTAGATTAGACAATAGTAATATGACAAGTACATTGAAATGGCTTGCATGCGGCCTAGAAATGATGTGATGTCGTATTTTGGTTTTGTGAATGGTGGACATCGGTTTCACATAGCTGAAGTTAATAGAAGTACACAAAATAGTGGAGTTTCTATTGAAGTAGAAACTATTTGTCGATCTAGTATACGGGATACACACCATGTAGTTAGGAAATTTTTTTATTATGGGGTTATAAAAGACATAGTTTTACTTGATTATCTTGAGTTTTAAGTTCCCATATTTCATTGTGATTGGGCAAATATAGGAAGCGGTGTCAAAATTGAAGATGGATTTACATTGGTTAATCTTCATCAAGGACAACATCAATTTGAAAAAGACCCGTTTATTTTGGCATCTCAAGCAAAACAAGTTTTTTATTCTAAGGAGAGTGAAACATCTAATTGGTATGTCGTATTAACGGCACCTCCAAGAGGATTTCTTGAGTTTGAAACTTTTGATGAAGAAGCTTATGCTCCATCCACACCATTAGACGTATCTAGACTTGATTTTACTATTGACAATGAAGGTTATGTAAGACATGATTGTGAGGGAATTGATGTACAATATGGTAATTCTATATCAAATGGTTCTTTTTTGCATATAATTTCTCGTAAATGTTGTTTTATCAATGTTAATGTTTGTAATGAGTAGTAATATATAATTGTTATATTGATTTGTAATTTTTTTGACACTTTTATTTTTTATTTATTTTAAAAACCAGATCTAGTTGTTGAAACATGAGTTCTATGTATAGAGCTATAACGTGAAGCATTATTGTACATTACTAGTAAGTTCAGGTTGTTCTTCATTATTATTATTATTATTATTATTATTATTATTATTATTATTATTNAAATATATAGACACACATATATATAGCTCCATGTATTCATTTTGTCTTGGTCTTTGTTGGTCTAATAGGAAATGAGTAAGTGATTAAAAAAAATGAGGGCTTCCCAAACTTTACCACATACAACAAGTCGGAAGAGCCTTGCTTGCTTGGAAGCAGAAATAGTTAGTTATTTAAATTGTCAAATATTATTATAAATATGCTTGATAAGTTGTGAATATCTATAGTACTATTATATGCATGACAAAATATTTTTTTTATGCAGTGTATTGAAAGTGAATAACTTGCTTCCGTAATGAGAGATGATGTTTGGATTCGAGGACATTTGAGAAAGAATGGTGAACCGGTTAATGAATCTGTTGGAGAAACATTGGTAAAGCTAACTTTTTCTTTCTCTTTGTCTGATGGCTAAATGTTTAAATATATATATATGTGTGTGTGTGTGTGTGTGTGTGTGTGGGTGTGTGTGTGTGTGTGTATTTATCACTTATCTTAAATGATTTCAAAAAGAAATAGAATCATATTCTCAAACTGTTACATCTCCAAGTAAATATTCTCTTAAAGATGATGATGTCGCCAAAGTACTTGGTCATGAAAGTCGAGGATGGGTTAGAGGATTTGAATTTGGTGCAACTCTTTCAAAGCTAAATGCTTTGGTGCATAGCTATAACATACAGAACCAAATGCAAGAATTAAGAAATGAAGTTAAAGAATAAAAAGCTATGATTCAAAAGAAGCAAAATAATACAAATTTTGAACAAGAAGAAAATGTAAGTGAAAACTCTATTTTTAAATTGTTACACTATTTGAATATGTTCAAAAGCAATACTTTTTTTTTATCATTTATTGAATTTGTATTTGACAGCTTGGAGACAAAAGTATGAATGATTCAATGAACCTTGAAAGGAGTAAATGCAAACTGTTGCGTTGGTTTGGAAAAGATGATGTTGTTGCAATTGGAGAAATTGCTTCAACGAATCCAAGTGATCTAGTGCATCATGTCCTTCTTGGTNATATATATTTTACATGCTTCCTTTACATTTAAATGTTTATGTTAAATAATATATATATATATTTATGTTATGTATGTATGTACTTGTTATGTTCTTATAACACTGTGTTTCTGTTATGTTCACGTACTATAATATTTAAGCCTCCCTTTAAAACTCTTGCCTTGGTTCCCAAATTGAATTAAGATGGCCCTGCTCTTATGCATTTTGTATATAAGCTTTAGAAGTTAGAACCCTTTTTTTTTCTACACTTCCATTTACTAATGGAATATAAGCTTTGACTCTACCAGATAGAGATGCAAACTTCCAATAATCTTATATTATATAAGTAGTCCACGTGATAGCCAAACTGTGACCTTTAATCATATTATATATTATATCATGTAGTATTCATAATGGTAGAACTTAAAAGCACATCATATTTCTACAATTTGCAAGGGCCAATTTATATGACCAAACTATATATGTGTGTAAACAAGATTATTCTTTTCCTCCATTTTCCACTACATTTAGTTCTTGTAAGCTATATCCCCATGACAAAATATAGTGTTGACAGTCAACATTCAGCAAAAGTTTAAATCATTGCTCGAACTTTAAATCATTTTATTTACCAAAAGTTTAAATCTTTTTTTCTATTAACTCAATGAGAAGGCAATCATTTTATAGTTTTAAATGGGGCACACAACTAGTATTTTTTATTTGGTTTGATGCAGCTAAAGTTTCTCTATTTAACTTCTTAATAATTATATATGCTTTAATGCAGCAAAAGTTTGATGTCGACAATTGTCATAAAAAATACATTATGCAAAAATTGGCAAAGCATTGGCGAGATCATCGAAGTATTTTGCTAAAACAAATGAAGAAGCAAGGACAATGTATTGGCATGTCACGTGCTGCTTGCCTTCTTAAGCTTGATAACATTGGCTCCTTGGAAGATTGGCATGCATTTTTGATGAAACGATTTTTAGAACCATATACGGTTAACCATTTTCTTTTATTTGACAATCTTTTGATACTGTTTATATATTTTTTTCCTTGCTTTTGCATTGACAATCTTTTGATACTGTTTATATACTTTTTTCTTTGCTTTTGCATTTTCATTTTGTTTAGTGACCTCAAGCATATATATATATATGTATACATGCACATATACGCCATTAAGAGATCTACAAGTACACAAAAATGCCTATGGTTTTATACTTTTCTTATTGTTTGTTAATATTTATATTCCAATATTGTTCTGCACACACACACACACACATATATATATATGTGTAATTTGTATATGTATATTTGAGTAATCTTTGGGTGTCGAATGTGACCGTACAAGTAGCAATTATATATACACACATAGATGTATATGTATACATATATAGTCACACATATATATAGCTCCATGTATTCATTTTGTCTTGGTCTTTGTTGGTCTAATAGGAAATGAGTAAGAGATTAAAAAAAATGAAGGCTTCCCAAACTTTAATTTAGTTTTTGGTATTTGTTCATTCTAGGTGTTTAGGTGTTGTTTAGAAGTTTTATCGAGATTTTTGAGCTCATTTTTATTATTTAGTTGTCATTATTTCATGAGCATTATTTTTCAGTTTTTAGCATATCATTTTGCATTTTTTTTGTTTGCATGTATTTGCATTTTAATTTTTTGTACAATATTAGTTCAATTTTGTTTTGTTAGTTTAGCTGTTGTTTCTTCTATTTTTCTTAGTTAATCTTGTTGTTTTGCAATATTTGCTTTACTTATTTTTCAAATTGTAGTATAGTTTTCTTTTTGTTCGAGTTAGGTTTTGTTTTTTATTTTTCTTGTAGTTTTGAGAGGTGCAGCCATTGAATATAACAACTAAGCTTCTTGGAATCAATATGGAAATTGGACTTACCAAGATTTATCATGTCATTGGTGTGGAGATTATCATTCAGGCATGGATTGCCAATGGAAAAGTCATGTTGCGCATGATGATTCATATCTAAGATGGACAAGCTACTCAAATCCCTTATGGTCACAAAATAATGTTCAAGAAGAGCAAGATCAATTTCAAGGACCAACACACGCTCAATACTTCATCAATCCAAGCTTTTCATGGGATGACCAACAAGATCATTCATGGTATGAAAACCTCTCTATATTACCAAGAGATGTCACCTTTGTATGAAGTGATTGTACAATTACAAGCATATACTCATAAAGTTATAAAAGATATGAAAAACACTTCGTTCACCTCAACAAAGGAAGTCACTTTTGGAGGAGGTTATGGAAAAGCTCCAAGAAAATGCTTATGAATTTAGCACATCAATTCAAAAAATGGTTCAAGAGAAGGCATGTAACACCCCGTCCCGGGAAAAGATTAAAAAAGTCCCAAATTTGACCAAGTTTGACCGTAAGTGGGCCCTAGTTGACTTTTTCTGTGATTTTAGTTTTGTTTTGACTGTGGTACCATTGCATAGAGCTAGTCGATACGAGTTCGTAGACTAGTAGCACGCTTGATTCTGAGCTAAGACCGAGAAGTTATGGTTCAAAAAGTGTGAGTGTAACATCCCGTTTTGAGAAAAATAATAAAATTTCCAAGTTTGACCAGTTTGACCTTGAGTGGGCTCGGAGTTGACTTTTTGTGTGGTTATATGTTGGCTTTGAATTTGGTACCGTTGCGTAGAGCTAGTTGATACGAGTCCATAGACTAGTAGTATGCTCGATTCGGAGTTAAGACCAGGAAGTTATGGTCATTTTAGTGTGAAGGACAATTTGGTAATTTGGCAAAAACTGATATTTAAGTGTGAGAAAAGACGAAAATGCCCCTGTCTGCATCTTTAAATTTTGGCCAAGTCTGGAATTTTCCAGGTCGATAATGCCATAATTCTGATTTATTGAATTGTTTTGGAATAGCAGTAGTACAAATGTGCTTTATACAGGAATTGATGAAACAAGAGAATTACAACTAGATTGTAAAATAGTATTTACAGTTTTATTTTAGAAAACAGAAGAACAACTAGAAATAGCACCACAATTTTCTCTGCAAGTACTTTGATCCACAAGATATAGACTACCAGTCTGTCTACCAAGAACCGTTTCCTTGTTCTTTGTAAGGTCCTAGAGTAGACAAGAAGTATGAGAAAAACAAATTTGGCAAGGTAAATCAGTGTATAGTTTTTGCACAGAAAGTAAATTGAACTGAAAATCTGGGACATGTAAGACTTTGTGAAGATATTTGGTTTTAACAAAATAGTACCTATGTTTAGGATTTTGGCTTGCTTGCCATTAGGCATGGTGATAAAACTAGGAATATAAACTGTTTTATATGAAGTGAAAAGTGATAAATGGGGTGACATATGATCTGTAGCTCCACTATCAATAATCCAAGTTAAGTCATTACTAACAGAAAGAAAATATATACTTATACTTGCCAAGAAGGCATTAGCAACAAATGATTCACTCTGATTGTTGTTGTGATTATGCTCCAAATTAGTCTTGTTCAAAAAAGTAACAAGTTGATTATACTATTCCATGGTGATAGCTGGTGGATTAGCATAAGCAGTAGTCTCTGAAAAATTTCCAACTTGTGAATTCCCTTGCACCATATTAACAGCTCCTCTCTTGAACTTGTTATTGTTGAATTTATATCCACTTGGATAGCCATGTAACTTGTAGCAAGAATCCACACTGTGTCCTTGAATTTTGCAGTGTGTACAAGTAACATTTCTCTTGGTATTCATGTTCTATCTGTGAAAGCCCCTTTGAGAATTCCCACTAGGGTCCAGGATTCTTATAATATGTAGAACCTCCATCATTTCTACTAGCAAGTGCAGCAGAATCATACATAATATTGCTGGGACCTCACCTGACTTTTCCCTTCACCGCGCCCCTCCTTTCTTCCGCTGGTAACGGCTGTTTCCGCCACCTGATCGGACCGGCTCCAACACGAAACTCGAAGCCGGCAACCTCCTCTTCCTTCCCGTACTGGTAGTTCGCCGTGAAATGACCCAGATCGCCGAAAATTGCAGCGAGACCGAGGACTCGTGCAAACCGTGCAACCCGTGCACTGTTGCGACGCCACCTTTGGCCGACCAGATCTCCCTGTTCCGGTGGAGTTAGGGAGCATTCTTGGTACCGTTGGAAAGCTGGTGCGACGATCTACATTTTGGTACCAACATTGACACCGGAGACTACCGTATCACGCCGAAAAACAGCCACGAAGTTTCGGAAAAACCACCTGCGACAGCCACCTTTCCACCTAGATCTACTCCGATCGCCGGCGAGTGGGACGACACAGCCACCATCACGAGGTTCAAACCGCTCCGGCGACCAGATCTGCAGCTGGCCGGACTCCGGTGACCACCCCACGCGCCGCCGCCGTCTTTCTCCACGCGCCGCCGCTGATCTCCTCCTTTTCCGGCGAGTGAGTGCTCACCTCCCGTCCCAACGTGTTCCGGGGGTCGTGGGCAAGCTTGCTGTACCTTTGATTTGGTCCAATTTCGGTCGGATTCAAAAACGCACAATCCCGGCCGAGGTTCGATCTTCCGGGATCAATTCAGACCATTGGCGAGGACGAATCTTGAAATTGAAGGTAGATTCTCGTTCCTTGCATCTTCAATTTTGTTTCGATATAAAGTTTTTTGAAATCGGATTTGAAACGGGAAAATCCGTGTATTTTGAGAATTTTTACCGATTTGGGATATTTTCGTAATTTCTGAAAATATTGGGGTATTTTCGTAATTACTGAAAATGTTGGGCAATCTTAGTAAATAGTGTTTTAATCTTGTAATTGGAAACTCATAGGACTTTTATGAGCTTTCGGTTAATTTTTGGATTTTAAAGGATAGTTTCGGTAAATTCTTTTTAGGTGCTCGTACGCGATCGAGGGCTGGACCGGAGATCCAGCAGGAGCACGCGTCAGACCTGTGAGTGCATTTATTTTCTAAACGTTTTGGGATTATACATTATTATGATTTAATCGCATACGATTTGTTTTAATTGAGTTTCCTTGTGCATTTTAAATTATGCTTATTAAATATATTATATGCTGATTTAAATGGTTAATGATTTAAAACTATATATGCATTTGTGATTTTAATGGAATTTATATGAGATTGATGTTTTAAATGGTATTTGGTGATTTATGGAATTTAAGAATTTTGGGGCAATTTTCTGATATGCGAAATATTTGATTGTTTTCGTAAAACTTTTCAAAAAAAAAAAAAAGATTTTGGAAATTTGTTTAAAGATAAAAGGATTTGAAAAATTGTTGATATTCGATGATGGAGGATTTTGGATTTGGTTTTGAGGAGTACCACACGGTATCGAGATGTTGATTGAGATATTGGATTATTATGCGCGCTATATGTATTATGCCATCCTCTGCTGCGGACACGTGTCGGGAGAGAGATGATGAGGATCCTGCCATGACGGATTTGGGACGCCGGTTCGTTGTGATGAGTTTACCCCCCTCCCCCGCCTGTGACGCCATCAGGACGCTGAGGGTCACACGGCACGATACTATGTTGTGGTACTGGTTGGGTTTTATATTGTTGATTGCTGATTTTAAATTGATGGTTTTGAGTTGTGGGTTGGAGCCCATGGTGTTTGGTTTTAGATCGGTGTTGGATTTAAATGATTTGGATTTATACGATTTGGATTTATATGGATTTGTTTTATATGATTTGGATTTATACGATTTGGATTTATATGATTTTCGATTTACGGTTGCAGTTATGATTTTGTATTCATGGATTTTGCCTTATGGTTTTAGTGATTGATTCGTGTTTTCAATGATCGTTTTAAATTACGTTTTCGCCCCACAAACTGTTTATAATGATTTAATGATTTTGGGGATTAAACCAAGGGTTTGCGAAATGATTTTTAAAACGGGGAACTTTTCAACTGAGTGACGTAAGGTTTGAGTGTAAAGAATTTAAATACTGAACTTATATTTTGTAGTTATCTAGGAGCACTCACGGAGATATTTATATCTCACGTTTTGTGTTTTTTAACTTCGTTCCCTAGGTCCTAGCTGCAGGTCCTCGTGAGCTACCGTCGGCATCGCATTCGCACTCGACTTCCGCTACTACTTCTACTTATGTATAAATCCCGTTTCCTTTATTCTGTTTCATTGATGGATTTGTATCTTTTATATTTTGTTTATCTCACTTGTGATTCTGTCATTCCTACCTTCTCCCTAAACTGTTATGTTATTTATTTCAGCACAGCTATTTATTTGTTGAAATGCATATCTTATCAACTTTTTGTCCTATTTATTATTTTATTGTTTATTTAACTCCTTTTCGGAGGAGGATTCTGTCGGCTGCCCCGAAGGGTTCTGGTAGAATCTTCCTCAGGCGGGGCCTCTCCGGTTATTCTGGAGGAATTTCCGGGGTGGGTCCTGTCAGTGAGGGGTATTTTGGTAATTTTGCAGGGGCTAAACTTAAAATTTCAAAAATGCCCTTACGCCATTTTTCTTAAGAAATTCCAGAAATTTCTGGAAAATTCCCCCCCCCCCCCGATAGTCTCCCTCGCGTAGCAACCCCCACCCCGCTCCTCCCTTCGCCGGCAACAGCCGTTTTCTGGCCAGCCCAGGCCAGAAATGACTCGGAAACTCAAAGACGGCGACTCCCTTGTTTCAGCGACACTGAGGAGTAGCCGAGAGCCCGCCCATACCGTCGGCAACTTTGAGAGAAAGCCGGATGGTTCTCATGTTTATTCGCTGGATTCCGGCGAGAATCTGGCCGTGCCATCACCCGGAGATTGAAGTCGATCCTTCCCTATACCTAACATGGCCAGCAAGCGCTCGTGGCACCGCCAGATTGCCGAAAAATGCGAGTAGCCGATAAGTGAGTTTTACCTCTGTTCGCTGGATTCCGGTCAGTTTCCGGCGACGGGTTAGTTCATTTTCCGCTAATTTGGACCATAAGAACCTGATTTTGTCATCAATTTAATGTAATTCCCCCTAGTTTAGATAGATTGGGGAAAACCCCCTTTTGGCCGTGAGTTTCGAACCAAATTCCGGCCACCGCCGGTAGGATTCAGGTAAGTTGAGTTAACCACTGGACTATACTTTCCTCAAGCTTCGTTTTGATATATAATTGGTATATTGTTGTTGTGTATTTAGAATTTACTTAATTTTGAGCTATGTTGGTGATAACTGTTAAAATAATAATTGTTTGGTGATTTTGTGTATCGTGAATTAGGGGTTGGAATGGTCTTGGAGGAATGTAATATCTTTATATAATTGCGTATAAATGTGTGAGTATATATCTATATATATATGTATATATATATACTAAATGTGTAAATGTGCATGTTTATATACACTGAATGGATGAGTTGTGGTATAAATATGTATGTTTTAATGTTTTGATGATTTTCTTTGAGTTGTAATGTGAATAACTGATTTGTATGTGAGATTGGAATTGTTTGTGGATTTTGGTTTATGGATGTATTGTATGGAAATTGCGAAATATGATGAATATATCGACATTTATGTATTTTACTTCGGCTAAGCTTCTGTTAAATTAGTAGAGCTTAGTTTGGATGACAGGACCCGCCTCAAAAATCCCTCCAGATTCTCTAGAGAGGCCCCGCCTGAGGAAGATTCCACCAGAATCCTTCAGGGTAGCTGACAGAATCTTCCTCTGAAAAGGGGTTTAATAAACAGATAAAACAATAAATAAGACGAAAAGTAAAACAAGATATGCATCGCAACCAATATCAACTAGTAATACTGAAATAAATAATAAAACAGTATATGAAGTAGGTAGGAATGACAGAGCCACTAAGAGTGATAGATAGAAAAATATAAATAATACAAATCCAACAATAAATGGAAATAAAGGAAAAGAGTCTAATACATAAGAAGAAGCGGTAGCGGAAGTCAAGTACAGATGCGATGCCGGCGGTAGCTCACGAGGACCTGCAGCTAGGACCTAGGGAACGGAGTTAAAACACAAAACGTGAGATATAAAATCTCTGTGAGTGCTCCTAGGTAAGTACAAAATATAAACTTAGTAGTTAAAATTATTTTCACTCAAACCTCACGTCACTCAGTTGAAAAGTTCCCCGTTTTGAAAATCATTTCGCAAAACCCTCTATTTTATCCCCAAAATCATTAAATCATTAAATCATTATAAAATGGTTTATGGGGCGAAAACATAATTTAAAACGATCATCGAAATCACAATCAATCACTAAGACCATAAATATAATCTCAACAAGAAACATTAAATTTATTTGTAAACATGTTTGTATAAAATGGCAGGTAGAAACATTTGCTAAATCCAAACCGATATAAACCAAATACCATGGGCTCCAACCCATAAATTCAAAATTGTATGAATCCAAAACCATATCCAAATCCATAAATCAAATCATATCAATCCAAATCATATAAATCAAATCCATATAAATCCAAATCATATAATCCAAATCCATAAATCCAAACCATATAAATCAATCTAGTACCACATCAAAGTATCGTTGCCGTGTGACCCTCAGCGTCCTGACGGCGTCACAGGCGGGGGGAGGGGGGTAAACTCATCACAACGAACCGGCGTCCCAAATCTGTCATAGCAGGATCCTCATCATTTCTCTCCCGACACGTTTTCGTAGCAGAGGATGGCATAATAATAATATAGCACACAATAATCCGTACATCTCAATCATCATACAATACCGTGTGGTACTCTTCAAAATCATGAAACATTTCAAAATCATTTCCGAGATCATCGATCATCGGATTTTATAAAATTTCTCAAATTCTTTTACCTTTAAAATTATCACAGTAATTTCAACGATTTTCCAAAAACTTCTATTTATAAAAATTTTCAAAACAATCAAACCTTTAGTTATTAGAAAAGTTGCCCCAAAACTTTATATAAATTTCACAAAAGCTCAAATCACATTAAATTCACCAAATTTTCAACAAGTTGTAAAATATCCAAAAACTTCAAAATCCATCAAATCAAAACACAAATTTCTATTGATTCCAAATAAATAGGAAATTCATCAAATCATAACATCAAACTCATGCAAATATTTAAATCATCAAAAACATATTTAATAATTAAAATTTAATGCATAAGGAAAATTCAATTCAAACAAATTTATAGAATTCAAATCAAATATAGCATATATTCCCAAATGATTTAGAAAATAAATGCACTCACAGGTCTGACGCGTGCTCCTGCTGGATCTCCGATCCAGCCCTCGAACGTGCACGAACACCTAAAATAAATGACCAAAACACTCTTTAAATTACCGAAACTAACCAACGGCTCAGAGGAGTCCTCTAAGTCTCCAATTACAAGATTAAAACACTAATTACAAGATTGCCCAGCAATTTCAGTAATTACGAAAATACCCCAATATTTTCAGAAATTATAAAAATGTCCCAAATCGGTAAAAATCTCCAAAATACACGGATTTTCCCGTTTCAGATCCGATTTCAGCAAACTTTGTACCAAAACAAAATTGAAGATGCAAGGAACGAAAATCTACCTTCAATTTCAAGATTCGTCACAGCAATTGATCGGAATCGATCCCGGAAGATCGGACCTCGGCCGGAATTGTGCATTTTGGAATCTGACCAAAATTAGATCAAATTGAAGGTACATCAAGCTTCCCACGACCCTAGGAACGCGTTGGGACAGGAGGTGAGCACTCACTCGCCGAAAAAGGACGAGATCGGTGGTGGCGCGTGGAGGAAGATGGCGGCGGCTGTGGACGGCGCGTGCGGCGCATGTGGCGGTCGTCGGAGCTCGGGAAAGTGCAGATATGGTCGCCGGCGCGGTCTGAAGCTCATGGTGGTGGCTGTGTCGTGCCACTCGTCGGCAATCGGAGTAGATCGGGGTGGAAAGGTGGCTGTCGCGGTGATTTTTCTGAGACTTCGCGACCATTTTCCGCCGTGCTTTGGCGGTTTCCTGGGTCAATCTCGGTACCAAAATGTAGATCGTCGCACCAGCTTTCCAACGGTACCAAGCACACTCCCTAACTCCACCGGAACAGTGAGATCCGGCCGGCCAAAGATAGTGTTGTGACTGTGCACGGTTGCGCCGGCTCTCGGTTTCGCTGTGATTTCCAGCGATCTGGGTCGTTTCATGGCGAACCACTGGTACGGGGAGGAAAAGGAGGTTGCCGGCTTTGATCTAAGGGTGGTTGTCGGCCAACTCCGGCCACGGTGTGGTGTGCGTGCGTGGGAAGGTGGCTTGGCGAAGGGGGAGGGGAGGCGTCGGGGGGGGGGGGTGTGCGTGCGTGGGAAGTTTCCAAAAATTTTAAGGATGCAGACAGGGGCAAAACGGTCATTTCTCACCCATAAATATCAGTCTTTGCCAGATTACCAAAAAGCCCCTCACACTAAAACGACCATAACTTCCTGGTCTTAACTCCGAATCAAATGTACTACTAGTCTACGGACTCATATCGACAAGCTCTACGCAACGGTACCAAAGTCAAAACTGAAACACAACCATACAAAAAGTCAACCCTAGGGCCCACTTAAGGTCAAACTGGTCAAACTTGAAATTTTTACTATTTTTCTCAAAACGGGATGTTACATTGGATATTTGATGTGATTGAAAGTGGGTTAGACTATATATAATTGTCAAGTTGACTTCGGAATAGAAATTGTATTATAAGTAGCATATTTGGTATAAATATGCAAAAAGAACTACAGGTAGCTTGATCCCTAGCAAAAGGGGTATGTAGGCAGCTCAGTCTTCATACTGAGTCCAGCTACGAACTATATAATTATTGTATTGGTTTGACTGGGATATGTGTGCTGGTAGTTGGAATTTGTATAGGAATGTTTCCTTGCAGGAATTGCAACTGTTTGTATTTGGGGATGTTGCTAAAACAGACGAGATGCTGCCGAAATTTTTATTAAAATTTCTGGCAGTAGAGAGTTCCCCGTTTGTTGAATTTTATTTATTAATGGCTTGGTAGGAATAAAAACTGCTTGTTGGCTTAATGGAAATATTTAGTCATGCAGTCAGGATCCAGGTGGGAGAGAATTTATTTTATTTTTATATAAATTGTATCTTTTGATGTTTTGATATTTTAATGGTGAGTGCATTTATTTTCTAAATCATTTTGGGAATACATGATATATTTGATTTCAATTTTACTAATTTGTTTAGATTGAATTTTCTTTATGTATTAAATTTTAATTATTAAATATGTTTTATGCGGATTTAAATATTTGCATGAGTTGATTCTATGATTTGATGGATTTCATATTTATTTGAAATAAATATGAAATTTGTGTTTTAATTGGTTGTTTAGCGAATTTTGAAAGCTTTCGGATATTTTACGATATTGTGGCTTTTGAGAAATTTAAGGATTTGGGGCAATTTTCTGATATTTGAATTATTTGATTGTTGGTAAAATTTTCAAAATAAAAGATTTTGAAAACCGTTTAAAAAAAAAAAGGATTTGACAAATTGATGATAGCGGTGATGGACGATTTCAAAGATTATTTTGAAGAGTGTCACACAGTATCGAGATGTTGATTGTGATGTATTATATTATGCCATCCTCTGCCGCGGACACGTGTCGAGAGAGAGATGATGAGGATCCTGCCATGACGTATTTGGGACGCTGGTACGTTGTGATGAGTTATTCCCAATTCCCAGCCTGTGGCGCCGTCGGGACGCTGATGGGCACACGGCATCACTCACTTGGCACAAGCAATCAGCGGGCTAAAAAAACTTACTTGAATATCAACATCACCTCACTCTTCCTATGAACCTTTCTAAAAAATTCTATAGTTTGATCATATAACTCATTATATAAGAAATCCATGATCATAGAACTTCAACATCCCGATCAACACTCACCTTACTTCATGAGCATGGAATGCCATCAAGTAGTAATTCATGGAAACAATATCAAGCTGAACCATAACAACAACTATGCAGCAAGTTAACCAATATCATATCTATATCATGATAGTAGCAAGGACAATCATATGTAGTATTAGATTTATATGGTTGGTATATTAACAATTACATGGAAAAATTTTATCAAAAAAAAAAAGTTACATGGAAAATTACTAAAGAGTTTTTTCATCAATATTTTTTTCAATACACTGCAAAAAATGATGATGAGGAAGAAGATGAAAATTTTCAACTACCAAAATATTATGTGTGACATTGAGTCATATTTAAGTAATTATTTACTTGTATTATGATTCTAATTAATGAATAATTCATCACTTAAATATAATATTTTTGTTACTGTCAACTAGTGTTATAAGTCTTTTGATTAAAAATAAATATGATTTCTAGTCAATGTCTTTTCAGTTTTTATAGTTAAATTTATAAAATATTTAATCAAAAAAATATATCATAAAGTTTCATTAAGATTTCTATACTCTTTTTTTTATATATATAAATTTTTGCAATTTTTTTTTATAAATTTTTGTCGATATCAATATTCTGTTAACATTGTCATTGATATTTCTATATTTTTTACCATTAATATTTTTTTCGATACTGATATTTTCATCTTTGCCTAAAACCATGAAATTAATATTCCTTTAATTACACATACACCATTTTTTAAATCTATTAATAACTTCTTCTCTATTCAAAATATCTATCAAACATACCCACTGGTCGATTTCAAATAATTAAATTTACTTCATATTAGATTTCAATTCAAATAATTGAATATAGTTTAAAATTTAATAGATTTAAATGAAGTTATAGATTTAAAAAAATTCATAAATTGTTATGAAATTCTATAGATTCTATATAGAAGTCATAATAATCCAATGAAATAGATGTGCAATTTCACTTAAATATTTTTATTCAAAAAATTGCCTTTAAAATCTAATGAAATCCATTAAAATTCATCATTTTTAAAAACCTTTTAAAGTTAGTGACTTTTGAATATACCTCCATATTTTAAAATATTTTTATAAAGTTTTAATTGAATAAATGACAGGACCCGCCCCGGAAATCCCTACAGAATAACCGGAGAGGCCCCGCCTGAGGAAGATTCCACCAGAACCCCTCGGGGCAACCGACAGAATCCTCCTCCGAAAGGGGTAATAATCAAATAAACAAGTAAACAATAATGGGACGAATAGTAANGATGTTACAATAAACATTTAGATTTTAATAGACTTTTATAATATCCATTTAAATCTGAATGGAATACTTCTTTATTTATATAGACTTCTTCGAACTATGAATTAAATACTCATAAACTTTTAAAGCCTTGCATTGAAAGGTACTTGTTGCTCTAGTTTCAATTTGGAAAGGTGCAATACTTTATATATCAAATTTTTAAATAATTTTTAATATTTGATAATTTATTACTTTAATTAGTTATTTTAATTATAAATTATAAATATTTGATTCAAGGGAATCATCAACTAATTACTTTCATGGTAATGGTGAAGCAGCCATCCCCGTTAAAAAATCTAAAAAGACTAGTGGGCCATCAAAATTGTCTAAAATTCAAAAACAAAAAGCAACAGGCGAAATTGAGGAAGTTGGTTATAATAAGTTTGGAGTTGGAGTTAATAAAGCTGGATCAGATCAAGCAAGGTTTGAAAGGGTCCAAACTCGAAACATGATTCCTATCAATTATAGAAATTAGAGTGACGTGCCTGTTGATTTGAAAAAGATTATTTAGTCTCATTTACTATAACTTACTATTATTATAACTTAATTGCATTTACTATAACTTACCCAATCTTGAGCACTAGTTAGTTTGTAATTACATAAACCTTACATGTGTAGCAATATTATGGCAAGCATGAATCGTTGAGGAAATTTTTTTGAAAAATTGCTTTGAAAAATGAAGAAGGTTCAAGAGTACCCATGTACACAAATCATTTTCTTCCATATGTCAAAGCGGGCCACCTAGAAGTTTTAGATCATCCATAAAAAAATATAAGTTCACACAAAAAGCGTGGGATGAATTTCTAGCACAGAGATTGACTCCAGAATGGACAGTAATTACTAAATCTATATAGTTACTTGTAATTTATATATTAATTAGTTTGTAATAAATTTGACAATTATTTTTTTATATATGTGCAGGTTCTTCATAAAGAGTGATTTGAGTTTAGGAAAATAAATAAATATAATCATACATTATCTTGCAAAGGATATGCTAGGTTGGAGAATGAACATGTAAGTATAACACTTAATACTTTTAATACTTATTTGTGTATATTAATTTAATTATAATTATGTGTATATTTACATGATTATATTTATTTAAATGTTAGAAACTGAAGTCCAGGAGCAGAGAGCGGATGCTACGAGAGTTGTTATGGAAGAAAAGTCATATTGACAATAGTGGAAAGTACAAAATTTCCAAAGTTGCTGCAGTTTGAGCAAAAATTATAAGTCATTTTTGTCTAATTTAAAAAAAATATTTATTAAATGATTCATTATGTTGATTAAACTTTAACTGCAAGATGAGTTGTTAGACCAACAAAATGCTTGAAGATAATGGATGTAGACAAACCCAATGATATATTGACAATGGCATTATAGACTTTAGACTGTAGAAGTCGAGTTAGGGCAAAGGGTCATAAAGTGACCCAAACTGAATATTGGTATCTTCCAAGATAAATTTTGGTGCAGAAGAGAAAGGAGCATGCGAATGAAGCATAAATAAACAAATAGAAAAGGGAGATGGCTGAAAAAGAATCTCAAATGGACTAAAAAGATTTGCAAATGGCTACATTGACTCAGACTGTTCGGGTGCTAAGGAGAACTTACATATGATTAGTTCACAAATGGCAGGCATGAGAAAATTTTTTGTAGCCAATCCATTTCCAGAGATGATCTCAGATTAATTTGTGAACAATATTTTAGCGATATTTTCTGATGATAAAGTACATGTAAGAACACATTCACAAGCATCGACATCTACTGCACTATCTCCTATCCACCATCACCTATGACATAAACAAATGTAATTATATTTTTTTTATAATTAGTTTTCTTTTTATGAAGTCACGTATCTTTTTATTATTTTATAACATCAATTTATTTATGTCTTCTTTAATTTAGGGCGTACAATGGATGCTTGATGTAGGCACTATTGATCATATAATAGCAAATGATGAATATTTTTTATAACCGATCCTCAAGCTATATGCCATGGAGTGCAGTTGAGAAGTGACTCGAGTTAATATGCATATGGGGATTGATCCTTTAGCACAACTACAATGACAAGACCTAAGCCACCTGGATCCTGCCTGCATAACTTAATATTGCTATTAAGCCATTAAGCAGTCGTTTAAGTCCGTCAAGCCGTTAATCAAAAACGATAAGAACCAACAGACCGAAATATTTTTTTTTTAATGCCAGAAATTTTATTAGAAATTTTAGCAGCATTTCGTCTGTTTTTCTAACATCCCCAAAATACAAATAATTACAAA
This sequence comes from Ochetophila trinervis, assembly GCA_003254975.1. Lineage (NCBI taxonomy): Eukaryota > Viridiplantae > Streptophyta > Magnoliopsida > Rosales > Rhamnaceae > Ochetophila > Ochetophila trinervis. The sequence goes on from QANX01007270.1 coordinate 78,896, forward strand.
CCTGCAAGGAAAATCATTTCTATACAGTGTTCACTCTACTAGCACACATATCCCAATCAAATAAAACTACGCCTCGGTAATTAACTCAACACTCAAACAAATATATTGTTTAAGTAAAATGTAGCTGGACTCAGTGTAAAGCTGAGCTACCTACATAACCCTTTTAATAGGGATCAAGCTACCTGTAGTTCCCACAGCATATTTGCACTGAACACGCCACTGCCAGTCATATCAAGACATTCAACATAATTCTCATTTGTCATCTCTTAACCACTTTTAACCTCGACAAAGCTTTTTAAGTAAATTTAGCAAGATAAAACTCATAGTTTGGCGGCATAATTCCTCGCCCAAGCAGTTCTCAACCACACAATCATATCAATATAAACATTCACAAACCAAGATTCACAACAATTATTTCCACATAATCATTCATAAAACAAAATCCACATACGCAATCAAATTAGTTCTCAAACGGTCAAACAGCAATACAGCTAAATTCAAGCCACAATTTCCCTAGAAATTATTTAAAATTCACAGTAAAATAATCACATAATATATATATTCCATAACCGTTATCTATAACCACGAAATTCAATCACCCAATCAAATCCTGTAGTCTCAGCATACCAATTCATTCTAAAGCAATCACCAAAACATATTTACATACATATTTATATCACCAATCATCAATCATCAATAATTCCTATTTTAATAGTTATTGACAACATAGCTCAAAATTAAGTAAATTCCAAATACGCAACTATAATATGCAAATTATATATCAAAACGAAGCCTGAAGAGAGTATAATACAACCAAGAATTTACTTCGTCCAACCGCCGCCGGTGGTGGCCAGGAAGTTGCAGCCGAACACCCTCCACTCGTACTGTCCACATGAACGAGAGTTGGGACGAATAGATGCCGAAATTAGCCTCAAGAGGTCCAAAAGAGGGGGAAAGGACCGGCCCCACAATCGGAAATCGCTGGGATCCGGCGACCGGAGGAGAAACGGGTCCGCCGACTTCCTCGTCGTTTCTGGGGATCCACCGCGATTCACGGACAGAACTCGGTGGAGAAAGGTAGAGGAGGACCCGAGCCATCGTTTCCGAGCTGTGGGTCGGCCAATTTCCGCTGGAAATTTGGCGATTGCAACTGAAGGGGCTACCGGGTTTCCTTTGATCTCCGGCGATCTAGGCTTCTCCACGGCGAGTCACTGGTACCATCGGAGAGGGGAGGTCGCAAGCTTCATTTTCCAAGTAGTTTCTGGCCTGCTCTGGCTGAAAAACTGTCGTTGTCGGCGAGGGAAGCAACGGTGCCTCACGTGGGGAAAAGGAACGGGGGTGGCGTCGGGCTTCCTCTCTCAAACCAGAAGATCTGGAAAATTAAAAGATGCAGGTGAGGGAAAATTAGTCATTGCACTCTCCTTAAAGCCATCCTTGCAAAATTACCAAAATGCCCCTCGCACTATTTCAGCCACAACGTCTCGATTTTAGCTCAGAATCGAGCGTACTACTAGTCTACGAACTCATATCGACTAGCTCTACGCAACAGTGTCACAGTCAAAGCCATAACATGCTCACACAAAAAGTCAACCCCAAGCCTCTTATGGTCAAACTTGAAAATTTTACTATATTTTCTTGGTATGAGATGTTACAACCAATCTATTCTTATGCCATAGTTTTAGCATGAGAAGCTTTAGGGTCATTTCGTACTTGACCATAATCTTTGGTCATTTTACTAGGAGATGAGGTAATTATTAATGTAACTATTATAATTTTTTAACAATGATTGTAGGTACAAGTTACGCGAAGAGCTGCCAAAGGCAAGTTAGTTGCTTAATCAAACTCTAATAGTACAGCCCAATCACATCAATCACAACCATTTGCAATATGACAAAGGAGTGTGGGAGAAGATATTTATGTTGACTTACCTCCAAAAGTTTGGCTCTTAGCAATGATAACTTCTAATATCCAAGACCAAGAGTTTGGTCTTGAAGTAAGATCCGGAGGTAGCCTTCTCAACAATGAAATATCTACAATCGTGCGCAGGGATGATATATAATCATTTTTCCAGATGGACATGCTTACTGTCGATTGCATCTTACTGTTGTGAAGTAATTATATTTTTCAATTTGTTTTTTTTTCAATTAAAAATTTATTATATATTCCTAAGTTTTATTGTGTGTGTGTGTTGTTATGAATTCTAACTTTTTATATTTTAGGCTTTTATATGAAAATATGACAAGAATTTAAAAAAAAAAAAAAATTTCTTGAATTTGGATTTGTTGATCCTAAGTCAATTGCAATGGAGCAGAAAAGAAATGTCGAAAGTTGAGCTATTAAAATTTATCATAGATGGAAAACATTGACACTGACAATAAAAATAGGTTTAAATGTATTTTAGTACTTTCTAAAATTGAATTTGTTCACATAGAAGTCTCTACAATTAATTTGTGTAATTGATACATTTTAATTTGAAAAAAGTTGCACATTTATCCAATTTAGTTAAAATTGACAAATTTCGTTAACTTAGAAGTTACGTACATAGCACGTGACTCTCAAAATTAGTTTCTTCATTTTTTATTATATCAAAAATTAAAAATATAAAAGAAAAATTCATTTATGGCTTTTTTTTTTAATTTTTGGTATAGTTAAAAATGAAAAAACTAATTTTGAGGGTAACTTCCTATGCACGTGAACTCTAAGTTGACAGAATTCATCAATTTTAAATAAATTGGACAAAAATGTTTTTTTTTTCAAATTACAGAGTACCAATTGAACATATTAGTTGTAGAGAACTCTATGTGTAAAAATTCAATTTTAAATGGTATAAAAATGAATTTAGACAAAAAAAATATGGATAATTCTATATTATCAACCGTAAATATTTTAAATAAATTAAATTAAATTTTTATCATATTATTAATGTTTTTTAGTTTTACTAATTTATTTTTAGTTATATAAATGTTATGTAAATGTTTATTTTTTATTATTGTCATTAGATGCTCGATGTTGTCAATCCATTTGAAAAGTTAGCTTAGTTTTTTTACTCTATCAAACTGGGTAACCATGCGAACTTTAATTAAATGATTACTATGTAAATAATTTCAATTATTTATTTTATTAATTATGTCAAATGTTTTTAACTATTTTAATTTTATATGGAAAAGAGTTTTTATATTGTGGAATGGATCGAAGACAGAAGATCCAAGAGAAAATTTTGATTTGGCCAAATACAACGTTAATAAAATATTTATTCTTCAAATTTAATAATTTTATTTTTATGTACTTTAATATTTTATTCAATTACAATTGATGATAAAGAGGGAAATTATAAATCTGGAGATTTATCCCCAAAAAAATTTCATAACTTGGTACATTCAATTTATTATTATTTTTATATTTCTATTTATAATTATAATTATATTATCTTACCTTAAATATATATATATATATATATAATGCATAAAATATTTTGTTTTTCTTAAACAGTTCTATAGTCTTATTTATGTGCAAGACTACGTGGATAAATTTAAAAAAGAAAGGGCTACATATTTGATTCACGAAATTTTAGTCCATCAAAATTATTATCTGAGATCATTTAAGTACTATTTATATGTACATTGGAGTTTTATAGTATAATTATTTATTAATTGAATATTTTATGTAATGTATATTATATCTTCTTTTTTTTGAAAATTTAATTACATATTTTAAATTTTATTTAATTTTTCATTTTCAATAATAATTTTTCAAAAAAATAAATTAATTCAATTTCCCATTTAAATTAAAGAAAATCAAAATTAAAAAAATTAATTTATTAACTTACCACAACATACATTATGCGTCTTGAATGATAAATTCAATGATCAAATACGAACGATTTATGTTTGTCATGTTTGATTTTAATTAAGTCACGTCAAATTGACAATTACGACAGACTTTATTCATTATAATTGATACATTTGCCATGTGGATCCGATGCAATATAACCATTTTCTGCAACCAATTTAAACATTGTAATTGATCTTAACTTGACGAACATTGAACGTGGTATTTGTTCCAAACTTTTTAAATGATTTTAAATTATCATATAAAAAAATTTGTACGAGGATAATAGAACATCGTGAAAAGTTTTTTTTCTTGTCGTGTTTTTATAAACTTCTTCGAATTCTTAATTAAATAGGAATATACTTTTAAAGCAGTGTATTGAAAGGTACTCGTTGCTAGTTTTAATTTGGAAAGGAGCAATACTTTATCAAATTTTTAATTAATTTTTTAATATTTGATAAGTTATTAATTTAATTTATAAACTTAATCACTACTCTAGAATTAATCCGAGAGGAGAGATCATGAGTATCATGTGCCTTTTTGAAATCAAAAGAAAGGTGAAGGGAGTAGGGTCCCTCCCTTTACATAATTATATTATGACAGGCACAAACAGGCTTTTCATCTTTATCAATTAACTTCAATTACAAGCTTTTTCATCTTTTCTTTCTTTCTTTTTCTTTTCTGTGGCTGTCCCAACCAAATCAGCAAAAACACAAACATCATTTCTCAGTTGTTAACCCACCCCCCTTACAAATCTCAAATAAAAAACCCTGCTGTTTTTTCCTACCTCACCAAGCAAAAAAAAAAAACTCTCTTTTCTCTCCCCCAAAGGTTGACATTGTTATACCACCTTATATATAATGATCCCTTTTACCTAATTATCATATCCCACCCTCTCTCACAAAATCATATATATATCATTGCACTTCTTCCATCTTCTTACAAACAAATTCACTCTCTCTCTCTCTCTCTCATTATATCCTAACAAAAAAACAAAAAAGCCTAAGCCTCTAATAATGGAGTCCTCAAGAGCAACAACCCAACTTCTCATTATGACCTTCTTATCCCTCCTTATAATTTCATCCATTTCAGCTGAAACCCCAGCAGCACATTCTCCAGCAGTTGCACCGGTAGCATCCGCCCCGCCCAAGACCAAGGCCACTCCGGCACCGGCGGTCCCACCGAAGACCACTACTCCGGCATCATCGGGCCCACCCAACATCATTACCATCCTCCAGAAGGCGGGAGGCCAGTTCACGACCTTCATCAAGCTGCTGAGAAGCACCCTGGTGGCGAACCAGATCAACACTCAGCTCGCGGGTCCCACCCAGGGCCTGACCGTGTTCGCCCCCACCGACAGCGCCTTTTCGGCTCTGGGTTCGGGGTCTCTGAACTCCCTCTCCTCCGAGCAGCAGCTCCATCTCATTCAGTTCCACGTCCTCCCCGCCGTCTACTCCTTGTCCCAATTCGACACCGTCACCAACCCCGTCCACACGCAGGCCGGCAACAGCGAAAACGGCCAGTACCCTCTCAACATCACTTCGGCCGGTAACACCCTCAACATAACCACCGGAGTTGTCAACGCCACGGTCACCAACACCGTCTACACGGACGACCAGATCTCGGTGTACCAGGTCGACAAGGTGCTGCTTCCGTTGGACATTTTCGGCCGCAAGAGCACTGCCCTGGTGCCGGCCCCGGCACCTTCTAAGCCGGAGAAGGCGGTCGAAGATTCCGAAGCTCCTGCGAAGTCTACGGAAGTTCCGACGCCTTCTGGTGCCGTGGGGCTGAAGCATCGTGGGATGATGGGTGTGATACTGGCGATTGGGGTTGTTAAGGCGCTTTTGTTTTGACGATGAGATACAATGTGACTGTGTGTGGTTAATGCATGCATGCGCTTTTGTTTTGTTCTTTGTAATAAACTCTTTGTTATTCTTTTTTATTATCTCTCTCTCTCTCTCTCTCTCCCCTCTTGCCTTCTATTTAGGCTTTGCAAATTATTCTGTCATCGACGTGGAATTTATAAAATTGCTTCTCTTCGAATTCAGAATTTTAATTTCTAGTTGCTGCATTTTGAATCTACAATTGTATTAATTTTTTTTTATCTAATGGATATTTGACAGTGTACTTTAAATTAAAAAATAGTGAAATTAATTTTTTTATAACTAAAGTGTTTAACTTGCAAAAAATAAAATAAAATAAAACATTGTTTTTTAATATCAGTGAAGCGAAATGGAACCGTTAACCACCTTTTGTAAAAAAAAATCAATAAATAAATTAGATCAATTGAAAGCTTAAATTGCAATATTTAAATTTGAGAGCACAGAGTACAATTTTTCCTGCAATTTTTTATGTCTCCGCAAGTATAGTAATGTTGGTGTAAAACTCAACAACCAGTCGTCTTAAATGTGTGGGCGTGCCACTTTGAACTTATGACAGTCTAAAGAAATAAATAAAATGTGCGCCAATTAATATTAGACTTAAATCAAAACGATTGTATTAATTATTGAGAACAAAATAATTAAAGGTTACAGAATGCTTTTCAGATCAAAGAACTTTTAATTAAAATTTTCAACTAAAACACTTGACTATTCGAAGTAAATTCTAACAAGAATAAACTAAGTAGTCTATGTTTTCTAGTGTATATGAATGCGCGAGTACCTTTCAAAGTTGTTGAAGCCTCTATTTATATAGGAGAATGTGGCTCTCCAATTCTTTGTACTTCTGATGTGGAACTCCCAATTTTCAATTTCAAAGCCATCTATTTATACTTGTGCAAATCCATGTCCTTTTCATCTCCAAACAATGTGGGACAATTGCTTTTCCCACAATCAAACTTGAATAAATATTAATTTTCTAAGTAAAATTAATATGTGGTCCAAACATTGCCCCCTTGCTTTTTAATTTTGTGGTAAAAATTACAAAGCAAAATTGATCATGAAAACTATCCACACCATCAAAAATTTAGTGATCTACATCTTTCCAACTATAAGCACTTCAAAATTGGCAGACTGTAAATTATGTCCCTCTTGCCAAATTTCTTTCCAAAAATATAAATATATTTTGGAAACTCAATCGAACAAAATATCCCAGAAAATATATTTCTTTCCAAAAAAAAATTGGCAATCCTCCGCTTAACTAAAAATTGCAACCTCCATATATTTAATCTTCTTGGCACAATTACTGATAATAACCTAGCCGCACACAACTGCCGCTGACACTCACCGTAGAAAACAAAACTTTTCCGTTGTAGTCCAAAACATGTAAGTTCAGTTTCACTTTTATCCTTACCCAAGCTTTATGACTGATTTCAATTTATTCCAAAACTCAACGTAAGGTATTTTCTTTGCAGCGCACATTGACAATTTAATTGCCACTGCAAACTGACTGCTGTACATTCGACGCCAAACCAAAATCAAGGTTGCCCATCTATCCCAGGTAGTAAACTGTCCTTTGCCTTACATGCTCAACTAAAACACGCACATATACATACTCTGTTGTGGCATATATATATACATGATCGTTGTTTCTCGATGTACTGTTGGATTTTCCGGCGTCTCCGTGACTCCAAAAACTTCTGCCATGTATAGTTTGAACGAATGAACCATGCTTTTAAACACTGCTTTGGATTCATCTCTGTGTCCCTTTGTGAGCAACCATCCCAGACAAAAATCGAAGCTCAAAACGCTGGTGGTTTCGGCGATGGAAAACGCAGGTCATGATCGATTAACCCAGGCACGGCTCCGGTGAAGAGAACAGATGCCGGTGGCATCCCTCACGGTCTAGCCTTGATTATCAGCATGCCCCCCGGCAGGAACATTGTTCCTTGCCGGTGGGGGAATGTAAGGTTGGACTTGCCGTTCAGGCATAAACCTTACATCGTTTCCACTGAACCTGGCCTAAAAGGCCAGTGCCTCAGTCCTTGGCGTGTTGCCATTGGATACGGTCTAAAAGGCCTGCACCTGTTGTTCCTCATGGCCGTTAGTTGGCCTTGCGCAATTCGACGCAGCTTGGGTTGTCTGCACCTGCTGGAGCAGCAATTCCAAGATTCCTTGCAACGTTTGCTGTTGGGTCTCCTGGTATGCCTCCATCTTCCGGGACAGCTCGCGGATTGAATCCTGAGTAGACATCTATGTCGTGTCCGCTTCCTTGCCAGCTTCCTTTTCAATTCCATCCTCATCCGACACGTTTCGGCTGCTAATGCCGCTGTGGTTGTCGGATTCTTGATTCTTGGAACGAGTCTGCACCATTTTCTCAGTCGAAAAAATTTGTCCCACCGAGCGTGCCAAAAGATATGTTGGTGTAAAACACAACAAATCAGTTGTCTCAAGTGTGCGAGCGTGCCACTTCGAACCTAAAACAGTTCAAAGAAAATAAAATGTGCGCCAGTCAAATCAAAACTCAACCAAACGATTATATTAAATATTGAGAACAAAATAACTAGAAGGTTACAAATGTCTTTCAGATCAAAGGACTTTTAATTAAAATTTTCAACTAAAACACTTGACTATTCGAAGTAAATTCTAACGAGAATAAACTAAGTAGTCTATGTTTTCTGGTGTGTGTGGATGCGCGAGTACCCTTCAAAGTTGTTGAAGTCTCTATTTATATAGGAGAATGTGGCTCTCCAATTCTTTGTGCTTCCGATGTGGGACTCCCAATTTTCAATTTCAAATCTATCTATTTATACTTGTGCAAATCCATGTGCTTTTCATCTCCAAACAATGTAGGACAATTGCTTTTCCCACAATCAAACTTGAATAAATATTAATTTTCTAAGTAAAATTAATATGTGGTCCAAACAAGTCCATTAGTAAAAAACTATATATTGTTTCCTAAAATTATGATTCTAATTAAGTTGAATACTCCCACCCTCAATGTAAAATAAAAAAAAAATAAAAAAAATAAAAAAAATAAAAAAAAGTAATTTCTCCAAACTAGATGGTTTGAAAGTGTAATTAACCCATGATTCTAACATATATGTTCTATTAATTCATAACCAGGACTAAGTATTCTAACATGTATACTGTATTAGAACAAAAGATTGCAAAGCAAATTAATATGTTGGTGTGTAGTCCAGAAAAAATTAAATAATAATAATAATGTTAGTTTAGCCATATGAAATAATAACAATAATAATGGGTTAATATATGATTTGTTTTTTAATGTTTCTATTTTTATTTTGAGACGAGAACAATCAGCCAATGCTACAGAGCTGAACGCTACAGTACATGACTTTAGAAGATTGGTAATCTTTAAATTGTGCTATTCAAGATTTCCTATCGTGCCGCTCATGTTAGAGTTCTGGATTCTTGTTCATAATTCAAGAACAAACTTGGTTTTCACGACAACCAAAAGAAAAAACAAATTCGGTTCAAAATCTTTAAACTTTCTACTATGTATAGAACTCAAATTTTCCATTCACAATTTTATACTTTCTATTATTATACTAAAATTTTCCATTGACAATTTTGAACTTTTAATTGTTATACTCAAATTTTCCATTTTGCAAAATGAAAATAAAAAATAAATAATAATAATAATAATAAAATAAACTTGACCTCTAACTTANTAAAAAATAAAAAATAAATAATAATAATAATAATAAAATAAACTTGACCTCTAACTTAAATCAATAGCAAGTTACGCTCCAACAGGGGAGAAAAGTTTCAGTGGGACACGCACACCGGCTGATGTGGTCCACCCGCCCACCATTGAAAGACAAACATTTGTCAATAGTTTTTTTCTTAATTATTTTTTGAGATAAATATATTTTAGTATTATGTAGTTTGATAAACTTGTATATTAGATTTTCAAGTTTAAGATGTTACATATTAAGCTTCTAATTTATATTTTATATCACATTAGACCATCAAGTTTTAAGTATATCACATTAAGCTTTGAATTTATATTATATGTCACATTAGACTTTTAAATTTGAAATGTAACATTAAGCCTCTAATTTATATTTTTTTGCCAATTTTCAAAAATATAAATAAAAAAATCATCTAATTTTTTTTTATCTAAAACTTTTTATTTCATCCTAAATTGCTAAAAAAATAATTATCATGAATTTTTTTATTCTAAATATTTTTCATCATGATATTTTTTTATTCTAAATTGCTAAAAAAATTATCATAAAAATTTATTTAATCCTATACTTTTTCATCATGAAATTTTTATTTTATTTTATTTTATTTTAGGATGAATAAAATTTTTTCGGAGGAATAAAAAATAAATTTTTAAAATATTTTAGAAAATTGGTAAAAGAAAAGAATTTTAGAGTTATTATACTGCAGTTAACAGATTCTGTTAAATTTAATTTAATTCGACTAAATTGTAATTTTTTACAAAATAGAAAGTATTAAATGATAAAATTAATTGTAGTGCTTTTTATTTAAAAATAAATAAAAATTTTAGCAGATTTTAAAGTTCATTAATTATTTATTATGGCATAAAATATAAATTGAAAGATTAATGTGATACACTTGAAATTTGAAAGTCTAATATGACATAAATGTAAATTGAAGGTTTAATGTGATACACTTAAATCTTGAAGGCCTAATATGGTATAAAATATAAATTTAAAATTTAATGTGATACATTTGAAACTTAAAAGCCTAATCTAAAAATTTAGCAAAATACAGGTACTAAAGTGCATTTATTCCTAATTTCTATCTCCCTTCTTTTATTTTCTCTTACTGCAGCCACTCTTCTACGTTTACCCAAACTTTCTTCATTATTATTATTTTTTTTCCATTTTACTTTGAAAATATTTGATAAAAAAAAAATTTCTTCTACCCCTCAGCGAGATAAAACTTCCATTGTCATTTATTATATTTTTGTTCATATTATTTTGTTACTCTCCCTGTAACTACTAATAAAATCCATAAACAACTATTTTGTTTTCTCTGTGAAAGTAGATAATTTCTATAATGAAACTTTTCTTTGTTTAAAAAGTTCCATTAAAATTTCCAAAAAAATACTATTTATTATGTTTAAATATTATATATTATAGATTAAATATTATTCGTTATAAACAATATTATTCATCATAGTAAAATATTATTCATTATAAATTAATATTATTTATTATGAACAAAATATTACACATAATAAACTGAATATTATTTTTTATAAACAATATAACTCATTATAAAAAAATATATTATTAATTATCGATAAATATTATTTATTATAAACAAAATATTATTTAAAAAAATTATGCCATAATTTTGAAGAGTTTCACTGTCATTTAACCTGAAAGCATATGAAACATCTGTTATCTGACACAAACTTCATCTATTTGTTATTTATAATTTTTTTTTCCGAAGAACGGACAAAATAAAAATAATTTAGGATAACTATAAAATTTTCAGATTTGAGTTTTGATTTATGACAATAAAAGAAATTTTAGGTTTTGGATTGACAATAAATTAACTTCGCTTATGAATTTGGTATTGGATATATTTTTGATGGAGCTTGATATACCGTAGTTGGCTTGAAAAGAAAAAGGAATGACAGATTTTCAGATTGGGATGCTAAGGTTTCAGAGGCACACATTTCAGAAAAAGTGAAGATGAAATGAAAAATTGAAGATGACAATTTTCTAAAATTAAGGGAAAAAAGAGGACAGAGGCAGAGTAAAACAATTAAAAGCGTTAAACTTTTAACAAGATGACACATGGCAATCAAAGGTTGGCCGGTCGCACTAGATAATGTGGTGAGACGGAAGCTTTTCTCCAAAGACCCATGACATGACAGAAAGCTAAATGACAATATAATAAAAAAATTAGGAGCTCATATAATTTTTTTTTTTTAATCAGCTAATATATATTCAAGACTAACGATCCACATTCTGCGTAAAAAACAAAAATCTCTGGACGGTTACAATTTTTCTTTGTTATAGCAAAGAAAGTCCCTTGGTTCATTGGTTGGTCCTCTCTATATAACTAGCAGGTGGTCACGTTGGCCATTGCTACTCCTCAAAAAGGACTGCACTTGTACCTATTTGTTTGTGAACTAATCGCAAGATCAAAAATGGAATTCAAAGCCACCACCTGGAAATCCTCCACCTCCGCCAAACCCACCAGGAAAGCCTCCATCAAACGAAAATGTAAACTGCTGTCCCCCACCACCGAAAGGGTTAAAACCGCCGCCCCCACCCCCACCGCCACCCATACCTATATCTTCAAGGTCTTCCCCTCTATCATATCTAGTGCGTTTTTCCTCATCGCTAAGAATCTGTAAAGGAAAATAATGTAGTGTCAAAAATCACAATTGAGTCTTCCACAAATTCTGCTTTTCCTAACACAGCGAAACAGTTAAACTAAAAATTATTGGAGAAAAATTGGATCCAAGTGCAAACTCTCAAGCTGAATGTAACCATGACTATAAGTATTGATAAACACTTCAAGCAACTCTACGGGCATGTCATAAAAAAAACGAAAAATTAAAAATAAAATATAAAAGCATTGAAGAATATTGGAGTTAGGGCTCAAAAGCAAAAGAAGATTGATGAGAATAATTGCAGGATATACAAACCTCATACGCAGCTGCAATTTCCCTGAACTGGGCCTCTGCTTCTTCTCTTTTATCGACATTTTTATCTGGATGCCACTGCAAAGCCAGCTTCTTATATGCCCGCTTAATCTCAGAAATAGATGCAGTCTTTGAAACTCCCAAGATCTTATACCAGTCTTTGCGTTTGCTCATCTTCAAAGCTTTCTCAGCTCTTAGTAGTGCTTCTCGAATATGCATATCCTGCAGAATTTACACATTTTAACTCTTCTGTTAACTAATAAAAGATATTGAAAAAGATATAATTACAAATTAAACATGCTATATAGTAAGATGCTTAAACCTAGGATGTATTCACATGATAAAATATAAACAAACTTCGCAGACTGTAAAGGGAAAATATCAATACAAAAATTGAAACAACTGCTAACTTATTTTTCCAACCATAGATGTAGATTCTGAGGAAAGCATTAATTACATGAAGTTACGATCAATCCCGTAAGTTTAGGCTATTAAAAAGTAGACCCAACTAGGTATACAAAAATAACACAAACACACACCAACCACTTTCCCATCATGCATAGTATTGCAAACCTGGGGCAACTCTTGAGCTGCTGCTTTTAGATCTTCCACAGCTCCCTCCCAGTCCTCAGTTAGAAGTTTACCTTCACCCCGCTGAAAAAATACATAAATTAGTTAATGAACTTCAGAACAGCCATTTCTCTATATTAAACAACTACAAAATGAATTCAAGAACAGATAATTCTATGAACAGTTGAACACGCACAATGGAAAATTAAAACGGCAGCTAACCTGAACCAGAGCTTCAAGAAGCCCCCCATCAATGTTGAGTGCTTCATTGCAACTGCTTAAAGCATCATTTCCCCTGCCAAGCTTGACTAAGACCTTACACAAGCCAAGATGAAGATGTACATTATGAGCAAGATGATTAGGATCCAATGCAAGGGCTGCTCTAAATTCTTCCACTGCAACCCGCAGCTTTCCCTTCTCTACATTATCTTCTGCCTGCAAAAGATACAAGTATGCTAATTAAAGAAATTACAAAAGAGGATGAGTGAGAAGGCAATGGCTGCTATAAGCTCTAAAGAAGGTTGGTGGTGAAAACTGTGCTTCTCACCATCGCATTTTGAGAGGGAAAAAAAAATAATTATTATTATTATAATAAAGAATTTCGCTTAACTTACACTTTTAGTCTTCTTGAGTAAATTTTTCAGTCCAAAATATGCTTTCTTCAGTTCACCATGCTCTGGATCAAGGCGGAGACCTTTTTGGTAATGCCTATAAAATTTACAGTATTCATCTAAGTACTATAGAACACATTATGAAGTATATTATTCTTATAGCATTAGCATGATTATCGCATTAGCATGATTTTGCTAGAATTTAACCAACTTTTTGCCATTAAATATACCTCAAAGCTATATCATGATCTGCTAAATAGTAGTAGGCACGGCCGCGAAGTAATAAAGCATCCAGATTATCCTCATATTCCTTGAGAATGTACCCAGTCTCAGAGATGGCAGCAGAATAGTCTTTAACAGCTAACAATAATTTAACTTTAAGGAATTTCGCCTGCAACAAACAATGGGAATGGGTTTTAGAGGTCACTAGAGAATAGACTTTGAAGTAGCTCTTGACCCGAACTCCCTATCCATTTTATCAAACTAAAATAAAAGAAACTAAAATGAAACAAACGATACTATTCAAATAGAGAAAACACAAAAATATTTGACTACCTTTGAGCATGCTGCAGAAAAAACAAGCACAACTTTATCAACAAATTCCAGAGATTTTGCATAATCCCCCGACTCAAAGAGAGTAAAAGCTGTATCAAGTGCACTTTGAGCCTGATGCAATTGAGAAACCTCCTTTTTTGCCACTGAATTTTGGGGCTTTAGCTCAAGAAAGATTTTGTAGCTTTTCTCTGATTCCTCATATCTACATCAGCCAAAAAGCGCCTGAATCATATAATTTTCCAATCAGAAATTGGAAGATGGGATGAGAAAGAGATGGAGGAAGCCCGAACACCCTTTTAGAATTCTCTGAGGGCGATAGATTCTGTTGTGTCCACAAATATTTTCTACTTACATGTAGAAGAAGGTAATGTTTTGAGTGACTTTGAAATAGTACCAAAACCAGCAATTATAGTTAGCTCATCCTTATTTTGTAGTTAACTAGCAAAAGGGAGAAAAGAAGAGGATAGTACACTGTACACTACACATAAATTTAAAGTATTCAATCACAATTTGGAAGCACTTGCAGAAGACAAGGGCCCAAGGCATAAGGTCATATGGCAGAGGATAAGGAGACAAAGCTAGCTTGAATTCCAAATAAAATAATATCATAAATGGTATCCTACAATGACATAATGCAATAAAAAAGAAAACATGTAGTAAGCTATATAATAGCTTTATGCCTCACGTCTGTTACGCTTCTAATTTTGAAATGCTCAGAAGAACCCTTATATTAATAAGTGGATATTCTCAAAAATTAAAGATTGACTATAAATCAACAATTTTATGCAAACCAAAATGGTTCTGTTTCTTTGGAATGATAACTATCAAGGAAAGAACCTTGTAAATAAAGAAGTCATAATAACATTAGAAGAACCTGCATAATTGACGAAGAATTGATGCACGATGAAAATGGGCTTCTGAAAGTTTTGGATCAGCCTCTATAGCTGTATTTAGATCATCAAGTGCTTCACTGTAACGCTTCACCTTTACACTTTGGGAAACTCTCTCCAACAACTCTGCAACATTACCAGGTTTGCTGTCTGCATATCCAAGGAAATTTTTTAAATTAATTACTGACAAAAGTCCCACAATCCTAAACTGCAAACTGAACTCATGAAAACAAAGAAACAAAAAGAGATAAGAAACTTGCCAATTATGAGCATATACAAATTAATATGCTTCAAATAAAATTGAATATAAACATATTCTTTAACTCCTAGTCATTTTCTCCCTTTTTTTTTTGCTGAAATTATCAGCCACACGGAGAACCTACATTGAGTTGATGTTTCCTTCTATTTCGATAATTCGTAAATTATTTCTATGCCAGCAGTATGAATTTATAACTTGGACCCTGTTCATATAGGGTCTTGAGGTGTTGATGCTTCATATAACTATACACCATTTGGGAAATGTTAAATATTTATATAACCCAAATATTGAAATCTGGCTAAACCTCATTCGATATATTTGTGCCTCGTTGGCAACTAAAGAATTATAAGTCAAAAGCTTAACAGATGGTCCAACTTAATTCACATAAGCACACTGCATAATTCAATTAGAGCCCAAGAAAAGTCCACTCTTTTAAAAAATACTGTCCAATAAATAGGAGGCATTTTTTTGGAGAAGGCAATCCAATTCCCACAAAATATACAAGAAAAATTATACTTTCAATCAAGTGTTTGATGTAATGCCGCCTATAGTTTTGCCTTGCCTCTACTACTGCTAATAATATCAGCAAACAACCATAACTACTAGCCAGTCTTAGACAAGCTTGAGCTACACTAGCAAGTTTATAATCCAACATTGTTAGCCTAAACTCTACCCAAAAAAACTAAATTATAAGGAAACCCTAAAAAAGATCAATCTTACGCTTTTCAGGAGCTGAATTCACAGTTTCTTGCAAAAACCAAAAACCACAAAAAACCGAGCATTAACAACAATTAACTAACCGTATTATCGTATTATCGTAAAATCTACAAAAAAAAAANAAAAAAAAAAAAAAAAAAAAAAAAAAAAACAAACAAACAAACATTTATATACAGAACCAGTGCTGGATCGACAAAAAGAAACTGCGATTCATTTACTAAAACCCAAAATTTCCAAAGAAACGGATCGAAAAAAAGGAATTAGGTAAGGAACCTGAAGCAGAAACGAGAGGCTGAAGTAGAAGTAGTTGGCAAATGAACACAAAATGGAGTATGAAACCTGCGTACGCCACTCCTCTCCAAGCAACGGCATCCATGGGAATGCTCACCATTCATTCAGTCTTCTCTGTGCTCTCTTCCTCTAGACTCCCAATGCCTCGAATATGTATATATACAAGTATGTATATGTTGATTACATATACCTAATAATCAGAATCTCGGTGTAATTCTATAAGTATTTTTTCTCTGTGTTTTATCAGAGTTTGAGACGGAAATCAATCTGAAAAATCGTGGAATATGATATATATTGCTGAGTTTTTGTTGCTCCAAGCCTTCAAGAATTCGCATGTCGTTCCACGTTACTCCAACCTATCACTCGCCTACACGTGGAATTTGGACCTCGGTCTAATGGAAGTTTTACTTTTTGGATGGCATCTGTCAAGATTTTGTCCAGTAAATTTCAGCTCTGTCAGCTAGTTGGGAGGATTCGTAATAATAGGCTTCTTGGTGTCGTGGATGATTGTGTTTGTTTTTCTATTACTGAGTTGGGCCTCAGCCCAATTATGACCTTTTAATTTTATTTTTGTTATTATTATTATTATTATTATTATTATTCTTTTTTTTTTTGACATAGACTCTAGAACTTTAAAATTTAAATAAACATTTTTTCCTCTATAATTTGTTCCTACATTAAACCAAAATAAAACATCTACATTTTTTTCTTTCTCATGTAGTGGAAAACTATAATATCATTCAAGTTTATGTAAAAATTATTTGCTAGTATTTAAGTTAATACTAATTTTGATTAGGAAATAAAAAAAATATTATCTTATTTATAATAAAATGTTTAAACTAATTAGAAAATTAGGAGATTAGAAAGTTAAGAGATTTTTTTTTATTATTTTTAAATTATTTTATTATTTTAATTTACTTTTTTATGTTTTGTATCGTACATATAGATATATATATATATATATATATATATATATAAATGGTTTTGGAGATTGTGAAAAAAAACTTGTTTATGAATAATATTTTGAGTTTTTTGTTGCGGGGATTTAAGCTAAATGTTAATGGGCTCACAAAAGGTAACAAGGCCGTAGAAAAAAGCCTATCAGGCTTTACTTCAACAAATATGTGGAAAGGTCACATATGGGTGAAGAGAGCAAGTGTTCAAGTAGAACCCATTCTCACATTACAAAACCCCTACTCTTATTCTTCTGATGCCATATGTCGCAATCCTATGAAGTAGAGTTTTATGCTTTTTCATCTTAGACATTAATTTCATATATAAATATACCGGTAAAATTAGAAAAAGGGATCTGGCCATTTTTCCTTGGGAAAAGAACCACCAACTTCTCATCTTTTCTCCATTTTCTAATTAGATAGCTATTTTCCCTCTTCTTTTTAATTTGATTCTTCCTTTTTGTTCATTGGTTAAAACATTGATTTCTTTTATCTTTTGGAATCTTCTTCTCTACTGGTCACACATAAAAAAAATCCATCATTTTTTTCCATTAAAACCAGTAGAGAGAGAAAGACATGGAGAGAGAGAGCTTACTTTTGAACATTAATAATTGAGTTAGGCATCGAAAGGGAACAACGATGACCTCACCAGCACTCATCTGACCAATTTTGTGGTATTTTTGCAGTGATGAAGCTAGCTTGGTGAACAAAGTGGGAAGCATCCAAAAATCAAGGACAACTGTTGACGCCGTATGTGGGAACGTGTTTTGTTTACTCTTTTTATTTTGAACTTTGATTGTGCTCTATGTTTACCCTCTATTACATCAATGGGTTTATTTCATTCATTGAGTTTTTCTATTTATTTTTTCACCTGCTCAAATGCACTTTTGCATTTTTGAGAACTCGTGTGTGGAGAAACTTTTTATCATGCTCTTTCTCTCTTTGTTTTAAGGTAGAAGATGGAGTTAATTATTTTGAGAAATGGGTAATAATAGACTTCTTTTTTGGGTTAGGTGTCTAGTTGCTCCATTATAGTTCCTTTTGGTTTTTAGTTCCATACTCCTTTATTGCCTTTTAGTTTTTCTTCACTACTTTCCTCCACCTAAAACAAAGAAGAAAAGATAGGCAATTAAATGAAATGACAGAGATGCTAAAAAAGTGGAGTAATGTAAAGCGATATTCTTGAAAAAATTAAAGTAATTCTTTGTGAGAGGGTTTGGTATTAAAAGGGGGGAGACCTGCTATTTTGGAGGAGCTCACTGCTGAGTTTCAGCTGCTGGAAGAGTTGTTGAGTTCCAGTTTTGGAAGGACCTGAAACTTCGGAAGAGATTATTGCTAAATTTCATTTGTTGGAAGAGTTGCTGAGTTTAAGCTCCGGGAGGATCTGAAGTTTCAGAGGAGATTGTTGCTGAATTTCAGCAATAGGAAAAGTTGCTAAGTTCCAGCTTCAGAAGGACCTGCCACTTTGAAAGAGCTCAACACTAATGACCTGAAAACTTTGGAGGAGATTATTGCTGAATTTCAGCTGTTGAAAGAGTTGCTGATTTTAGCTTTCAAAAGAGATTGTTGCTAAATTTTAGCCACTGGAAGAGTTGCTGAGTTCTAGCACTAGAAATACCTGCTACTTTGAAGGAGCTCACCCCGGAATTTCAACTGCTAGAAGAGATGCTGACTTCCAACTCTAGAAATACTTGAAACTTCGGAAGAGAACGTTGCTAAATTCAGCTACTATAAGAGTCAATGATTTTCAACTTCAGAAGGACTACTAATTTGAAAGAGCCTGCTACTAATTTTCCATTTCTGGAAAACCTAGAGCATGTTAGACACCCAGCTAGAGCAGCAGAAAACTTTAGAGAAAACTGAGCCCTCCATTAAATGAGCTAGGGGAAAACAACCTATGGGAGCCAACTCTCTTCATCGCTGAGAAACTTCCATCCTAGTAGCTTAACCGACAGTGGTATCTTCACAACAGTTACCACCACTTCAGAGGCAAAGTTAGAGAATTGTAGCACCACATTCAAAATGAACTAGATTTTTCAGACCTAGAGAATCACATAGACCAATTAACTCAGTTTAATTGCACACAATCAATAGATCCAACAGAAGCCTATTTCTCAAACCAAAACAAGTCTAGCACTAGTAGACTATCCATGGCTTTGTGCTGACTCTTGGACTTATGGAGAGGTGGGAGTACCCGGTGAAAAATTGAGGACTCAGGTCAGGGATGCACACTAGCTCAACCATATCAAGTCATGTCCATCAAGGGAATATCCAAGACCATTTCCAGGTGAAGTTAAAAGAACTGAAAATTTTGCATCCCCAGCACATAGGCATACTAGAGATGAATGAGGAAGCTCTCAGATGATGTCGGTGAGCGATGATTTTTCCTCGTCAAATGAGAAATTGGACATAAATGATCTCAACATATCCTTCAATACAAGTGGGCACGCGAAGACAACGATTGAGCACAAGTACGAACAAAACCATGTAAGGTGAGCTCAATAGGAGAACGATAGTATGCAATCCCAATCAAACAAAACAAAAAAGAAATGCGGATAGAAAATGAGAACATACATATCGAAGCTAAGAAGAGAAAAATGCTGAAGGACAAGAAGAATATAAGTTTTTACAACCAACATAAACATTACCCGCCTGGAGGTTACCAAGCTCCTGATCCACCCCTTCTGATCCGAGCTGTTCTTATGTATAATTTTGAGATCCTGAACTTGGAGCAATACGAGGATGGAATTGATCCAACATAACATTTGAGGGCTTACAAGCTTGAGCGTAAGTTTGACCAGGAGCTGAGAGGCTCCCAAAGATTTCAACAATTGGGGTTCACATTGGTCTAGGGTATGAAGTGAACTGTAATCTCAACCTTTTGAGTTCATCTGGTCCATGGGATGAAATGAACTGCCATCTTGACCTTTAGAGTTCACCTCGATCAATGGGATAAGTGACCTGCCATCTTGACCTTTAGGGTTCACCTCAGTCTATAGGATGGGGTGAACTACCATCCACTACCATCTCGACCTTTGGATTTCACCTCAATCCATAGGATAAGGTGAACTGTCATTTCGACCTTTGGGATTCATCTCGATTTGAGCACTAAAGTGAATTGCCTTATCAAGCCATAGCTAAAAAGTTGAAGTGCTCCCGGAGCTAGAGTTTAGCTTCACACAACCAGAAGCTGAATGTTCCCTGAGCTGGGCTCAGAATCGACCAATAGCTGAATGCTCCAAGGGCTCAAAAGCTCATCAACTAAGAGCTCAGAGCTTTAAAGCTTCTCGACTTAGAGCTCAAAAAGTCCTCGATCAAGAGCTCAGAAGCTCATCGACCAAAAGCTCAAGAGTCCTAGACCAAGAGCTCGAAAGCTCATCGATCAAGAGCTCATCTATAAAGATATGATAGGCTCATTGACAAAGAGTTTAAGTGCTCCTAGAGCTGGAACTCAGCTTAGTATGACCAACATTTGTAGCTCATCTTAGTTTGACTAGGAGTTTAAGTGTTCCGAGAGCTAAAGCTCAAACAGTCCACCAAAAGCTGAAGTGTACTTGGAGCTGAAAGTCTTGATTTAACCAAGAGCTGGATAACTCCATGAACTGGAGCTTATTATTGACCAAATGCTGATTTACTCCCTAAGCTGGAGCTCATATTCGACCAGGAACTAAAGCTTAAACCATATTCGACCATGAACTAGGTTAAACACATATTCAACTAAGAGATTGATGGCTCCCTGAGCTCGAGCTCGAAATCAACCAAGGACTGAGATGCTCCCAAAGAAAGGCTCAATTTAGACTTATTCAAAAGCTAAGATGCTCCAAAACTTGGAGCTCCGCTCAAAATCAACCAGAGACTGAGATGCTCCTAAAGACAATACTAAGTTTAGATTCGTCCAAAAGCTGAGAGGCTCCCAAAGTTAGAGTTCAGCTCATAATCAACCAGGAATTAGATGGTTTCTTGAGCTGGAGCCCTGCTAATCTCAGAAGGAACTAACACTCTAACTCTAACCAACAACATTCATAAAAAATAAATGTCTCTTTCTTATTTTACCCCTAATTGTGAGCTCCTAGTGAGCCCAAAATATAAAAAAAAAAAAAAAATTCATTTTAATAAAATCAATTTGAGGGTCTAATGTTACGGGGATTTAAGCTAAAGGTTAGTGGGCTCACAAAAATCCACAAAAGGTAACAAAGCCCTAAAGAAAAGCCTATAAAGCCTCACCTAAACCAAGATGTGGGAAGGTCACATATGAAAGATGAGAGCAAGTCTCCAAGTGGGACCCATTCCCACATCACAAAACCCCTGCCATTTTCTTCAGATGCCACATGTCACCATCCTATGAAGTAGAATTTTATGTCCTTTTATCTTAGCCATTATTTCCAAGTATAAATATACAAGTAAGGTTATGATAAGGGATTTGATTATTTTTCCTTGGGAAGAGCGCCACCAACTCCCTATATTTTCTCTTTTCCTCTTAATTTGATTCTTTCTCTTTGTCCATTAGTTAAAATATTAATTTCTTTTACCTTTTGGAATCTTCTCCTCCACCAGTCACACATAAAGAAAATCCACTATTTTTTCTCCATTAAAACTAGTAGAGAGAGAAAGACATATTTAGTGAAAAACTCACTTTTGAACATTAATGACTGACTTAGGCATAAGAGAGAAAACGCTGGTGACCCTATTGGCACCCTTTTGACCAGTTTTGTAGTGTTTTTGCAATGGTGAAGCTTGCTTGGTGAACAAAGTGGGAAGCATAAAAAAATCGGGCACACCATTTTTAAAACTTTTCTCAATTCATGGTATTACGTGGAATTAACAAGATTTTGAATATCTAAATTTGAATTAGTCGTAAACGAATCAATATATTAAATTATTGTTGTATGTATTGGTGAAATTTATGATAATTTTACAATTCCGCATTGCATTTTTTTCTCTTTATTTTTATGAGCTTTCAAATTTAAATTAGGTTTTATTTTTTTATTTTTTTTTAAAATGTATACATGATATTAAAAGCTTGCCAATTTTTCTAATGGCCAAGAATGTAGACATGATACTGAAAACGGTTGTTTACACTTTATTGTAGAAATTTCACATATTTAAAGTCATCTAAACATAAATTCATAATATGAACATAGACATAAATATAGTTGTTTTCTCATCCAGATATCCAAATTTTGTATAGTGGACGTGCAAGCCCATACTCACAAAATTGTGTTTATATATAGATATAAAAAAGACATAGCAAATATTTAATAGTAAAGACATCCTATTAGTCAAGATACGTGATTTAAATAATATTAACTTATTTAAATATATTTTAAATGTTTTTAAATAAATTCTAATAAGGAAAGTAATAACGGTCAGATTTGTAAGAAATCTATTTATAATTGTTATAAAAAGTTAATGGTATTTTTTTAAATTTGATTGATAATTTATTTTTTCTATATGCAATCAACATGAATGGTATAGCTTGTCACTTAAAATATACTTACTATAAGGCCCTAATGCCGTTCTTACTATATCAATCCTAGAGGAGTAAAAATGGGTCGAACAATCTAAACACGGGCATATTAAAATTGGGAACGATATGGGTGTCACACGACATGAACCGTTTAGTGCCGAACACGAAGCATGTAATGAACTGTTTTTGGGCTTTGAAATAAATCTATAAGCTAGACACGACACGTACCCATAATGAGTCAAAACACAAAATGAGCCCATTAATAGGCACAACACATGTAAAAGCACATGATATACCAAACACAACACAAGTTCATAATAAGTCATGCATATACATGTTAACAATTTGGATTCAAAATAAATTTTATGGATAAAATAATATATAATAATAGTATATCTAATAATTTACACATACATTTATTATATAAAGTACTAATAGTGACAACGATTATTTGTGCTAATAAGAATATATAATAATAATTATTACTAACAACAACAAATATAATAGAAATAATAAATACTAGTAATATTAGCACAAAGATACAAATATAATTGTAACTATTTTTATTTCATATTGGTATTTTAATATATATATATATATGTCCAATATCTATTATTATAAACAAAATAATAGGATCATATGATTCATAATATAATGTTTAAAAATACAAAAATTAAATAGTAAATTACAATACAACACCAAACATGATAATTATTAAATAATAATATTTATATGAAATAATATCAGGAAAAATACATGAAACCCATTAAACTATCATACAGTTATAATTAACCCATATAAACTATTTAAGTAATAAATAATCAAATCCTATATATTATACTTAAATGATAAATACTCACAGGACCCGATCCACTTGGATCCTGCCTGCATGACTTAATATTTTTATTAAGCCAATAAGCAGTTCTTTATTCATACCAAGCCATTATTAAATAATAATCAACAAACGGGGAACTCTCTACTGCAAAAATTTTTATTAAAAATTTCGGCAGCATCTTGTCTGTTTTAGCAACATCCTCCAAATACAAATAGTTGCAATTCCTGCAAGGAAAACATTCCTATACATTTATCCAATCTACCAGCACACATTCCACACAGTACCACATCCCGGTAATTAATTTAACATTCAAATTAAAATATAACCGTTATATTTTTTTCGTAGCTGGACTCAGTATGAAAACTGAGCTACCTACATACCATTTCTAATAGGGATCAAGCTACCTGTAGTTCTTATAACATATTTACACCAAATATGCCACTTCCAATACTATTGCTAATCAGAAGTCAACTTGACAAATATATATTCTAAACCATTTTCCACCATATTAATAATTTAAAAATGACTCTAATAATTAACAAGAAGCTTAACCGAAGTAAAACACATAAATATCCATATATTCGTTTCACATTCCTCACTTATCATATTTTAATCACTTTTAATTCATCAAAGCATTTGAAATAAATTTAAAAGAATAATAACCATAGCTTGGCGGCATAATTCCTCGCCCAAGCAAATAACACCCCTACTAGGCGGCATATCAGCTGTCATCAACCATATAAATATCATGCATTATTCATTAACCATTTAACATCACAAGAAAGGGTAACCGATCATCACGATCCTCTCCCCAAGGCATCGTGGCGGAAATAGGGTATTGGGTAACCATGGTATCACAACCATCATCACGATCCTTTTCTCCAAGGCATTGTGGCGGAAATAGGGTGCAGTCATCATGATCCTTGGTTTCTAGGAATCATGGCATTTAATAGGCTTTCATATGGCAGAGGGTACCCTCTCCAACATCATAACCATCATCAACAACATCACTGTACAACATCTCCAAATGTATCCCACAATTTCCACAACAATCCTCAATCACGTTTCCATACAATACATCCATTTGTAATTCCATTCAATTCATCATCCACAAACCAAAATCCACATAATAATTGTCACACATCCAATTCAATTATCCACATTACAACTCACAAATCTATTTATATATAGACATAATTATATACGACAATGCTCACAATCATATACATAAAATCATTGGAATCCCATTCAATAAAAAAAATACAGATCAACAAGTATTCAAGAACCATCAATTCCATATTTATTCCAAATAAATATGGAATCCAATTAATATATATAAAACAAACACAATTAGAACATTAAAACATACTTATACACCTTCATGAGTATACATATATTTATATATATATATATTCATTTTACATTCCCCAGAGACAATTTCCAATCCACAAATCATAATTACCATCAATTCATAGTACTGCTTCAACACAAATTGAAGCCTCGAATATTGATCATAACATCACCAAGCAGATTTCCAATTTCAACATCTTAGTCTAATATCAACAGTTATCACAACCCAATTCAAAGTTAACAAATTCCAATTATCAAACTATACTATACAATTTATACATCAAATCGAAGCTCGAGGAGTGTAGAATTCAAAGGTAAACTTACCTTGCCCAATTACCGCCTGTATGGCCGGAAAGTCGCGGTCAAACACCTACTCTTCACACTGCTCAAACGATTGGGATTTGGGAGACTTCGAGGGGAAAATTTTTTCAGACTGTTCTGGAATATTTAAAAAAAGAAGGCAAGGGTAGTTTAGTAATTTCTCATTCTTGCCTTAATAAATTACCAAAATGCCCTTCACACTGTTTTAACAATAACTTCTCCGTCTTAGCTCCGAATCAAGCATATTACTAGTCTACGGACTCATATCGACTAGCTCTACGCACCGGTACCACAATCAAAGCAAAACTAAAACCACAGAAAAAGTCAACACTGGGCCCACTTACGGTCAACTAGGTCAAACTTGGTCAAATTCGGAAATTTTTAATATTTTCCTAGGACGGGGTGTTACAAACTACCCCCCTTAAGAAAATTTCGTCCTCAAAATTTCATACTCCGAACGTGATATAAACACGTACAAATATCGTAACTCGGGTTTCCATTACGCTTTCGCTGCGCAACTCTACTCACTACATCCTTAACCCAACCTATAGCTCCTCACGTTCGATTGAAAGATCTAATTCGTAGGCAAAATCTACACCATTGCTCTCGGAAATCATCCCCGCCAGTCCAACACAAGTGTAAAGGAATCATCTACCAATTTTTCCACACTGCCATTATATATTTCTTAAAGTATAGGTTTCAATCAGTCTGTACTTATCAGTCCTATAGTAACCAAATTTTCACTAGACCACAATTTTCACCATCGGGAATAAAGAGCAAGCAAACTTTACTCTAGTGAGAAAGATGCGGGTATCTAGCACATCCAACTTTTCCTGTATACTGAACCTATTGACATGTTCTTCTCATAACAATCAAATCAAAATACTTAACCTCCAAAAAAATATCCAATCCATAAACGGATTCATCTCTAAACACACGTCTCAATTCACCTTACCATTAATCTTCTTTCCACTTGTGCCCAAAACAATAGATTCCTTCACACCGAAATTTCAAATTGATCTCACAGGTGTTCTAGCTTGTTAGCCCCTTAGATGTTGGGCATCTAGCCAAGGCATGGCAGCCTTGCCTATGCCAAGGCATTGAGTGGGGGTGTGCCTGTGATGGGCACATCCCTTGGTTGAGCAAGGCAGCGGAGCCGTGTTGGTGGTGCATGGCATGGCATGGCATGGGAGGTGACCAAGCGTGCCACTGGACTGTTGGTGATATGCGGCATGGCATGGTATGGGCGGAGGCCCAGCGTGCCACTACCAGATGCTTATGATGCAAGGCAGGNATGTACGTGTGTATGCAGCGTGCATGGGCGAGGGGTGCAGCAAGGCTGCGCCGCACAAGGGCATTACTGGCGCTGTGTGTGGACCTTGCCTGTACGCAGCGCATGCCTGCGTGTGTGCCAGTGTTATGCCGTTGCCCGCATGCTGTGTGGCGCTGAGGGACTTATGCATGCAGCCTATGTGACTTGTGCAACCTATGTGCGAGTGTGGCCGAGGACCCGTGCAGCCTGTGTGCGAGCGTGGCTGAGGACTTGTGCAGCCTATGTGACCCATGCGGTCTATGTGCGAGTGTAGCTGAGGACCTGTGCAGCCCGTATGCTTGGTGTGGTCAAGTGGTGCCTTGCATGGCCTTGTGTGCGGGCATGTGCAAGCACCAAGGATGCAACCGATGGTGTGGCTCGATGGTGGCTTGGTTTGAACCATGATAGACTCGGTGGGTTAGTTGGCTACACCAAGATGATGTTGGGACTTGCTGGTTGCAGCCCAAGGGCAGGTGGCAGACTTGCCTACATTCTAGGAAGAAAGTGGGCTAGCGGTTATTGGCGGTTACAAGTAGTGGGATGGCCTTCCTACATTCGTGGCAAGCATCAAGGAAGCATATTGCATGTCCGGACAGATGTAACTTGCTGGCTGGTGCCAGCATGCCCTATACAATTGGGGATGTCAACTGAACGGCCAGATGGCCAAACCTGGTTGCGCCAGGTGTCCTAGCACTTGGGGGATGTCAACTGTGCTATTTTTTGGCTATAAGCTGGGGTAGCCTGAATTACCAAGCCAAGAGAGAGGCGCTGTGGTAATCTGTGGATACTTTTGGCCGGTTTCCTTGTTCTTATTGAGTGAAAGAAAAGGTTGGGGATTTCCCCATAAATGACTTGTGTTGGCTGGTTGCATGTGTGCGTGATTGATTGTGATTACCCTTATGTGTGTGTATTGGCTGTGTGTGTTGCATAGAAAATCATATATTGTGTGTTGGCTAACTAAGGAGGGCATCCTTAGGCCTTGCAGGATCGAAAAATTAAGTCTCGGATTTTGACACTGTAACAGTAGAGCACCTGATGCAAACGTCAACACAGTAGAAGGGTATAGGATGAGATTAAATCCAAATAAATATACTTTTGGAGTTGCTACAGGGTTGTTCCTAGGACATGTCATAACACAAAGAGGAATGAAGGCTAATTCAAACTAAATCAAAGACTTGGTGGACATGCCGTTACCTTGAACAAAGAAAGAAGTCATGAAGCTCAATGGAAGGGTCACATTTTTGAGTTGTTTTATTTCCCAATCTTTAGACAAATGCCATAGATTCTTTAGCATACTAAAAGGATGTAAGGACTACCAATGGACGGAAGACTGTGAGTTAGCTTTTAAGGAGTTAAAAGAGCATTTCAGATCCCCACTGCTCTTCATAAAACCAAGTCTAGGTGATGTCTTGTAAATTTACCTTACCGTCTTAGATAAAGCAGTTAGCTCAATCTTGCTGAAAAGCAAAGGTAAAGAACAACATCCTAGCTACTATATTAGCAAAACCTTGCTAGATGTTGAGTTCAGGTACACAAGCTTAGGGAAATTGTTTCTTGCCCTTGTAGTAACTGTACAGAAGCTGAAACCATACTTCCAAAGTCATATAGTGGAAGTAGTCACTACACATCTGATTCGAACAATACTTCACAAACCTGATCTGAACGGAAGGATAGCAACTTGGGCCACAGAGTCAAGAGGATAAGACATCTAATATGTGCCAAGAATAGCGATTAAATTACAAATCTTCATAGCAGAATTTGCAGTTTTGGAACAGCAAGAGCATGAAGAACAAACTCCAATAGAAGTGTGGAGTTTATACATTGATGGCTCGTCAAACGAAAAAGGGATCAAGAGCAGGTATCCTACTGAAGAATCCAAATAATTAATAGATTGAGCACTCCCTTTATTTCAAATTTAAAGCTTATGAAGCATTGATTGAAGGGCTCAAGCTGACTATACCATTCAAAGTAGAAGTCATCTTGGTCTACAGCGACTCCACATTAATCGTTAACTAAGTAAAGAGATACTACACAACTACCAACTCTGTCATGGTAGCGTACTGGAAAAAGGTAAAGAAACTACAAATGAGTTCAAAAAGATCAAGGTGAAGCAATTTCCAAAAGAATAGAATTGCCATGTCGATGCACTAGCTAATTGTATAGGTATAGATCATATGCCAACTCATCTTGGTGACCTGACAATCCAAGTCACATTCAATACCAAGTCCTAGACTCAGGAAACTCCAAGGGTCGGGCGACTCCAAACTCAGGCAGCTTCTAAACCCGAGTAGTTTACCCCATTAATTTTGGCCATAATTTGGCTTGGGATAATCACATAAACAATGGCAAAGTAGAGATATCATCAAAAAATAAAATTCAAAAATACACTAAAAGCATAATCTATTAGTAACAAATAGAATAAAGTACGAAAAGCAAAATCACCAAATAACAGAAAATTTGTCATGCATAGATTTTTTGCAAATTCAAGTAACCGAAACTACTATAAATACTTCAAAAAGGTAGATCAAAGTTACACATAGTGAAAACATTTTACTCAATTTACTTTGAGTTTACTAAACTTCCATTCACCTATCGACTTGAGCTTCTGAGTACCTTTGGCAGATACCATACTTGTGCCACAAGGTCCTTTCATGCTTTTCCATTGTTTTGCATATTTCACCCAATCACAGGATTCCACGTGGTGGTGCAATTTTGGCATCAACAGTCGACACCAAAACAACGATATGTTTAATTATGTTACATGCGAGAGCCATGAAATTGAAGGTCGAGCTTGGATATTTAGATACATCATATATATATTCAAAGTGTTATTATGTAGGCACAAAAGAATTAAGCAACAACTATCATGAAAATTTCATGTTACATGCCAAATTATATTCAAGCATTGACTGTTGTAGGTGTAAATGCAGGGTCATTAGCTTTGCTTGGCTTGACTATGTTTGTGTTTATGAGATAGAGAATAAAAACAATGAAGCCTGGAAAAGCAATAAGGGAGGGTTTGCTAGTTGTTTTTTATTATAAATACCTACAAATTGCAATGCAAAAATTTTCGAATAAATTAGGAGGAGAAGGGTTTGGTTCAGTTTTTAAGGAGACATTGTCTGACTCAACTGTTTTAGCAATTTTTGTGGGTAATTTTTACCCTTAATTCGACCTAATTAAAATCCTAGCTTAAAACCCACATTCAAACCACATTATGTTATATTTGCATAGATTATACTATGCACGTGTGAAACCAACCCAAGGGTGAAAAAGTGTCACCACCAAAATATCGCCTATAACCCATCCTTAACTCTCCATCTCAATACCTAAAACTATTGCCCAAAGAATATTAGGGTTTGTTATCCAAAATGAGTTAAAAATATGGGCTTTATTTTGTACCCTTGTGAAAACCTAGAGTTTCGGAGCCAAGGCTATGTGTCACAAATTCAATGCTTCTAGGGTTCCACACCCTCCATGTTATATATATATATATATATTATATTCATAATGATTCCACTTGAAAGGTAAGTCTTTTAATCCAAGACTACTATTAACCTTCATTCTTACTTTTTGCCTTCTTTCTTTTCCCATAAAAGACCTGCAATGGTTCTTGATTTTTGGCAACAATGGAAAAATGGGTTTTTGGACAGGTTTAATGGCAAAGGAAGAACACCTTATATAGAATCTTACTTAGGCATTATAGGGTGAATAATGGTGGCCCCATATAACGTTGTTTGCTTGTTTTGTAAAGATATTTTCGAAGCTTGAGAAGGAATCTAATGGAGGACATAAAGCATGAACCCATGGAAAAGAAAATGACAATTTTTATTCACATCATTTGGCGCCATCTGTGGAAATTGATTATTTAGCCATCAAATTTTTATTCTTTCATTTCTTTGAGAAACTTTTTGTTTGTTATCCTATATTTTTCACCTTCATGACATATTTTGTCACCCAAACAAGAAAAATATATCTTTTGGTTCATGTGCTTTTTGTGAGTTTTTGCTACTTTTTTCTTGTGAGTCATTGTTGAAGTATTTCAGTTATTACTTGATATTGGAAAGTGTGTCTGAAAAGATTAATGTGTTCTTGTATTGTTGGAAACTATTTGTAGCTTCAAGTGGTCTGATGTACACCTGATTTTTCCATCCATGTTAATATCTTATTGTTTATTGACTTTAGTTATCCTAAATAGCCTTATTTTTAGCTATTAAACACTTTTTACACCCTAATTTAGCCCTCAAAACCTTGTTTTCGTTGTGATAGTCCATCTGAAACACTCATTACACACTTGAAAATATGTCTAAAATGCAACCTTAATAAAAAAATAAAAAAAAACCATCGCGGAGACAAGCGAGCCATCCATTAACCACATTGTGACAATCACTATCATGGGGAATATTTATTGGCAACCTTGAGATGACTTAACCAAACTGCCTTTCCAACAAGTCATCCCACCACCTGCCAAATCGTGTGGAGAGCGACACATTGCACCTCGCTTCAATGGCCCAGACTGTTAGACTTGGAAAACTAGTTTATGCAATTCATGGGAACCATATCCACTCATATCCATGGAAAAAGCTGTGTTTAAAGCCTGTCATTCTACCCCATAAGAGGGTAGCACCTATCGATTCTTCACAGCCTCAGACTAAGTGTGATGTTCACCGAAAAGGAAGAGTACAAGATAGCAAGCAGACCAAGAAAATAGCTTAATACAAGGTGGTTAGGTAGCAAAATAGAAGCAGTATACATCACCAGAAAGAAAAGAGATCGAGACGATAATATAAGGTAGAGAGACAGAGGGTGGTCTACCTCACAAAGCGATACAGCTCAAAACAGAGTGGTTAGGTATCAAGATAGAGGTTGGACTAACTCGCATAGAGAGTAGTCGATGATAATTCATAAATAGCAAGCTCAAGCTAGAAATTTTAGGTCCCTAGCTCCTCGAAAGTGTAATACTTGTTTGAAGTCTATAAATGAAGCATTTTCCTAATCAAATGGCAGGTTAGATAGGGATGAACTTAAGCTCTCTCTAAATGGGGGGAGGCAAGCTCATGAAGAAGACAAGCAAGCACAAGCTTAACCTCAACGTGCAAGTCAAGCTTAGAAGGAAAGCGAGAAGATGCAAGCTTAAGCTGAGAGCGACATAAGATAAGAGTGGATGGAAAAGAAAAGAACACAGGTTTAGGATGAAGATAAAAGGACAATTAAAATGGAAGACGAAAGGAAAGTTTCTGACAAGCTTGAGGCTTATGAAGCTCATAATAATATTGTGCTCGGTGAGCAAACCTCTTAACAAATTTTAATTATTCTCAAAAGAAAAAAAATGAAAAGAAACAAATAAAAAAATAAAGATCTAATCAAGCAAAAAACCTGCCCTTTTTCATTATCCAAAAGAATATAATAGTAATCTTCCTCAATGAAATTTTAAACTTTAATAAACAATTATTATCAAGCAAAAATCCTCTTAATCTAATTCTAATTTCTTAAAAGGAAAAAAAAAACTAAGAAATAAGAAAAAAAAAAAACTCCTGAATCCATAGTACTTTTTTATTTTTTTGCCAGTTTTTGAACTTGAAGCTTGGAAGATTGAGGCAAGGCAGATTGATGATTATAATGGGTTGCACGGTGTTTGGAGTAATGGGTTTTTGTATAACCATTCCAACCCCAAAAGAAAAAAAATTAAAAATTAAAAAAAAATTGAAGAAGATGAAACTCTCTGTTTAGCAACTTTTGTTCAAGCCTCTAACTATTGGACATACTCCATGTGAAGATTCTCTAAAGCCCAAGGAAAATTTTTGGATAACTAAAGCCTGAAAAAAAATGAAGATCAAGAAAAAAAATCAACAAATAAAACCAAGAAATAAAAATAAAAAAGAGGGAAACCCAAAACCTAGTAAATAAAGAAGAATAAAATAAAACAAAAACCTGATTTTGAATATCCAAAAGAAAAAATAGACGAGACATGTAGAGGAAAAAAAGTGGAATATAATTAAAAATGTAGTACACTTTGTCTTAGAATTACATGGTCAAATATCATATGGTAAAATGACTCATTTTCCTTTCAACTGTTAATTATAATGAAAAATTATTTTGGCGTGGGGTGTTTATGAAATATTTAAAATTTTTGGGTATAATTTGGAATAGAAGTATACAGCAGGGGGCCTATATGATATTTACTTTATTTTAAAGCATTGTATGTCATTTGAAAAAAGTTTTCCAGAAAAATGTTTAAACCGTTTTTTAGGTCCACCTTAGTCTATTAGATAAGATGAGTTGTCATTGCACTTTTAAGGTTCACCTTAGTCCATAGGATTAGGTGAACTATCATCTCAAATTTTGAGGTTCACCTCAACCTATCATGTAAGGTGAGCTATCATGAATTATCATTTTGGAGTTCACACGAGGTCTATCAGATAAGGTGAACTGTCATTTTGAATTTTAGGATCACCTCGATCTATTAGATGATGTTAGCTTCCATCACACTTTTAAGGTTCAAATCAATTCATGGGATAAAGTTAATTGTTATCTTGTATTTTGGGGTTCACTTTGGCCCATAAGATGAGTTGAACTATCATCTCTTATCATTTTGGGGATCACCTTCGACTATCAGATGAGGTGACCTGCCATCATGCTTTTATGGTTCATCTTGGCTCGTTAAGCGAGGAAGCTCTCATCCCTTATTATTTCAGGGCTCACCTTGAGCTATCAAATGATATCAACTGCCATCATGCTTTTGAAATTCACCTTGGCCCATCGGGGGAGGTGAGTTGCTATCAAGCTTTTTGGATCACCTCAGTCTATCAAATGAGGTGAACTGCCATCAAACTTTTGGAGTCCACTTCGGTCCATCGAGTGATGTGAGTTGTCATCTCTTATCATTTTGGTATTCACCTCATTCTATCAGAGGAAATGAATTGCCATTATGCTTTGGGGATTCACCTCAACCCATCGAGCGTGGTAAGTTTCAATCTCTTATCATTTTGGGGTTCACCTCGATCTATTAGATGAGGAAAGCTACCATCAAGCTTTTGTAGTTCACATCGGTCTATTAGATTAGATAAGCTACTATCACGCTTTTGGGGTTCACCTTATCCCATTAGGAGAGGTGACCTACCATCAAGATTTCGGGGTTCACCTAGGTCTATCAAATAAGATGAGCTGCCATCACGCTTTTGGGGTTCACCTTGGCCTATAGGCTGAGGTGAGTTTCCGTCTCCTATCATTTTTTATTTCATCTCGTTTTGTCATATGAGAGAGTTGTTATCTTCTATCATTTTGGAGTTCACCTTAGTCTATCAAATAAAGTGAGCTGTCATCGTGCTTTTAGGGTTCACCTTGGCAGGTGAAGTGAATTGCCATCATGCATTTAGGGTTCACCTCAATCTATTAGATGAGGGTTGCCATCACGATTTTGGAGTTCAACTCTGCACATCTGGTTAGGTGAGCTACCATCTTCTGCCATTTTGGGTTCCTTTCGGTCTATCATACGAAGGGATCTCCATCACACTTTTAGAGTTCACCTGGACCCATCAAACTTTTCTATCTCTTCTTGAGTAAAAAATCTAAAAAAATAGTATCCAAATATTTATAAAGCACATTTCGCAAAGAATCAACATTTGATTTTT
Organism: Ochetophila trinervis; assembly: GCA_003254975.1. NCBI lineage: Eukaryota > Viridiplantae > Streptophyta > Magnoliopsida > Rosales > Rhamnaceae > Ochetophila > Ochetophila trinervis. The sequence goes on from QANX01007270.1 coordinate 113,027, forward strand.
GTGTTCCTTTCTTTTCAAGTATTATACAATATTATTTATTAGACTAGGAAATGGAGTAAAAGTGGGTCTCGGAAAATTGCTAAATTTTAATGTGCAAAGTATAACATATTAATATCATTTGCAATAACAATATCTAAATTCAGATTTGAAGAAATATTATTCAATAAAACTTTCACTTTAAATAATTTGATTCTATAGTCCATTATTGTAGCTAAACTAAAAATTAGGGATACACATTCCCAATATTTTTTAAACTTCTCTTCCATTTTTTTAAATTTCTAAAAAATTTATATCATATCTAAATTTAGCAAAAGTAGCACTTATATTACTTAAGTGAATAAGAACAATATAAGAAGTTAGATAATAAATACATGAGCAAGCCATTGTAGCATTTTAAGATACTTCTAAAAATTCTATAAATGCAAAAGCAACTTTCCAATCCTTTTCACACATATAATGATTTTTACATAAAAAAAAAAAATTTAGAATCCCAACGAACTTTTACATACATCTTAAACTTAATACATTTGAAGCCATAACATTTGCACAAAGAAAAAAAAAATCTTGTTGCCTTGAAAGAGATGAATAAATATAAAGAATGACATTCCTTATTAAACCAATATCATTATTGATCAATTTGAGACCATCTTGTAAAATTAAATTATTAATATAGTATACATAGTGCAATGAAAAATTAACCAGCATAAGCTGGTTGTAAATTTTTCTTAAACATATCAATGACAACAACATTGGAAGTAACATTATCAAAAGTGATACAGTAAACTTTATCTACTATTTTATATTCTCTAAATACATCTATATATTATTTTATAAAAAATTATACTAGCATTAAGATGATATTCTAGCAAACGAAAAGCAATGATGTTTTTTTTATGCAAAATTCAATTAAATTCAATAAAATGTGCAGTAAAGCAAAAATAAATTTGTCTATTAGAACCAATCCTCAAAACAGAAGTGAAACAAATTACAATATTAAATTTTGAAAAATCACATAAATTACTTTTTAAATTATTAAAAAAATTTAAACAATCAGATTTAATAGTATTTATTGAAACAAAAATATATGCAGGCTGTAATTAAATTTTAACAAATATTCAAATCTAACGTCATAAGCAAAAGTAAAAAATTGCTTAACTGAAACTATATAATTTTCTAATCCTAAGCTCATTTTAGCCTGTGAATATATAAAACTTACCAATACATGTTAAACTTTGACGGAGTTGTGTTTATTCAGGATTTTGAAGACCATTTTTTTTCTCTACACCTTTTCCAATGCATATCTAAGTGAAATGTGCTATTTTTATTGTTACAAAATAAAGGGTTTTTACAGTAATTGTATATGGCCATATGGCCAATGTCCAATGTCCAAAATTTCCTTTGTTATCCATTTTTTTTATTCCACAATAAAATGTTTGCATACCTCTAATGCGTGACACATTTTATTCTCCATAGAATCATTTGCTTCACTTTTGAATGGTAAATTTGATTTTGAACCTTGTATAATCTCTGCTTGTTAATATATTTTTAGGTGTTGGTGTTGCCAAGATTAGGTACAACCAGTTTTTCAAATTCTAAATTCTCAATATTTAATACCTTAGATTCATTTTTATGCAATAGTACACACAAAATTAATATAATACTAAATAAATACAAATTTGATTAAAAAATAATTATTAGGAAATTTGATATATGATAAATAAATAAAAATTAATTTCTAAAAATTTATAATAATTTAAAAATTTGTGATAGAATAAATAATAAGTAAAGCAATGAAAAAAAAATTATATATTATATATAATTAAATAGATTAAATGAAAAACCAAGTAACAAGCTTAACGAATGAAAAATATTAAAATTTTATAATAATTTAGCAAGAATAATTAAAAAATTTTATAATAATTCCTCTTCAATTTACTGGTTAACTATTGCAGGTACGGAATATTCAATTAACTTCAAAAAACCAGAATCAAATACCACATCTATATTCAAAAAAAAAAAATTACCATATATATTAAAAAATTGTATTTTAAAATTTAGAATAAATGATAGCCCAGGTACCTGAACTTTGTCATCATTTACAAGTAGGTACCTATTAATTTTTTTGACAAGTTGGTATCCGAACTTGATTTTGGCTACAATGTTCATACCTGGAGCTGATTCCGTTTGAATTTGTCCGTCAACCCGCCTGTGCTGTTCACGTGATGAATAGAAAAGGGATAAATGTGGTCCTTTCACCCTTGTCTTCTTCCTCCTTCCGTCCCACAAGCCCCTCCCCATACCCATACCCATATCATTCTCATTTTCATTCTCATTCATCATTATCATCCACCTCACCTCCTACTTTTTTTCTCTCTCTCTCTCTCCTCCCACTTGAACCTAGCCAATATTTTTGGACGAAACAAGTGTGCCAGAAATGATGATTTAGAAGGAGGAGGATTTGGGGGATAGATTTCGAGTCGTGTAAATGGGATGTGGATGTGCGTTGAGGAAGAGGTCATAGAAGAGGGAAGGAACCCGGCAAGGCTTGTGGGAGGGAAGGAGGAAGAAGACAATGGTGAAAAGACCACATTTACCCTTTGCTATTCATCACGTGAACAGCACATGCGGGTTAACGGATGAATTCAAACGGAATCGGCTCCAGGTATGAACGTTGCAGCAAAAATCAAGTTCGGATACCAACTTCTCAAAAAAAAAACGAGGTACCTACTTGTAAATGGTAACAAAGTTCAGGTACCTGTAGTGTCATTTACTCTAAAATATATAATACAGTTTTCTAGATATATTAAAAATTCTTATTTGATTAAATTATGAAACATTCAATTCCCTCTCTATTATTTTTTTTATTCAATTCCAAAGATTTATATAAATTTGTTATATTAGTAGATTTAATAAATATTAAAAAAAATTATTTTATTTATAACAAATGATATTATAAAGAATACATAAATGTTTGATAAGTTATTCTACAAATTATATGTGGTGGAGAAAAAACAACAAATTATTTGTTAAATCTATTCAAAACATTAAAATTACAGTAATTTTTTTTTTCTAAAAACATTGCGTTTGAATATTTTTATTATAAGATCAAAATGAAAAATATGTCAATAGAATGGGCATATTTGCATTTGCTATTCACAAATTAGTAGAATTTACCGTATGAGCACCACACATAAACGTATAGGCTCTCCTACTGAAATTTTTCTCATGTAATATAACTAAAATGACTATCATTCATGTACTTTTGAAAAATGTAAATAATTAAAACTTTTTAAATATAAAATAAATGCATTTATGTAATACAGTTTTAATTAACTTCATAAAAATTGTATTTTAAAATATATAATGCAGTTTTCTAGATACATTAAAAATTATTTTTTGTTAATTTATGATACCTTCAATTCCCTCTCTATTATTTAATTTATTCAATTCCAATGTTTATATAAATTTGTTATATTAGTATATTTAATAAATATTAACAAAATTATTTTATTTATAAAAAATGATATTATAAAGAATACATAAATGTTTGATAGATTATTCGACAAATTATATGTGGCGGAGAAAAAACTACTAATTATTTGTTAAATCTATTCAAAACATTAAAATTACAGTACTTTTTTTGTTTTTTTCTAAAAACTTTGTGTTTGATTTTTTTTATTATAAGATCACAACAGAAAATATTTCAATAGGATGGGCGTATACGCATTTCCTATTCACAAATTAGTAGAATTCACCATATGAGCACCACACATAAATGTATAGGCTCTCTTACTGAAATTTTTTTCATGTAATATAACTAAAATGACTATCATTTATGTACTTTTGAAAAATGTAAATAATTTAAAACTTTTTAAATATAAAATAAATGCATTCATGTAATACAGCTTTAATTAACTTCATAAAAATTGTATTTTAAAATATATAATGCAGTTTTCTAGATATATTAAAAAAATTTATTTAATTAATTTATGATGCCTTCAATTCCCTCTTTATTATTTTATTTATAAAAAATGATATTATAAAGAATACATAAATGTTTGATAGATTATTCTACAAATTATATGTGGCGGAGAAAAAACTACAAATTATTTGTTAAATCTATTCAAAACATTAAAATTACAGTACTTTTTTTTTCTAAAAACTTTGTGTTTGATTTTTTTTATTATAAGATCACAATGGAAAATATTTCAATAGGATGGGCGTATACACATTTTTTATTCACAAACTAGTAGAATTCATCATATGAGCACCACACATAAATGTATAGGCTCTGCTAATGAAATTTTTCTCACGTAACATAACTAAAATGACTATGTACTTTTGGAAAATTTAAACTTTTCTAGTGTAAAATAAATGGTCTCATACCATGAATAATAATTAATGCCTTCAAGCTAAAATACACATAAATAATTTTTACTAATTTAATACCTTAAGTATCAAAATATTAATGCAGCAAAAGTAATTTAATAGCATAAACACCAAAATATTAATGCTAAATAAATTTTGAAACCATAAAATAAAAGGTAAATCAATTCGCAACACTTATTCCAAAAAAAATATTCATTTAATTTTTTTTCATTGTTTTTGTTGTGTTGCCAAATTGCTTATCATGACCCACAAGCACACTGAAACAAATATATACATATCACATAGAGTTAAATACACTTTAATATTCTCTAAAATTTAAATTTTTAGATAGAAATTATTAAAATTAATCTAAACACGTAGTACCATCATATTTGGAAAAAAATTACAATATAGTTAAATTATGTTAAATTTAACAGATTCTATTAAATACTGCTCTTTAGTACCTTTTAATTTTTTTCTTCACTAATTATCTTAAATTTTCTTTTTAAAATAAATTCACCTAGCTTTTTTCAATTCAAAACTTTTATTTTATCTTGACTTACAACAAAAATTACCTTTTTCATGAAACTTTTTATCCTATATACTTTTTCATAATGAAAATTTTTTATCTTAAAATATTTTTCATCTTAAATATTTTTTCCTTCTAAAATTTTGTTTATCCTAAATTGCTAAAAAGAAAATATTTATCATTAAAGTTTGTTTCACCATATATATATATATATATATATAGAGCAAATTACACGTAGAGTACCTTAACTATATCGGGTGTTACACTTAGGTATCCGAATTTTTTTTCGTAGCAAACAAGTACCTGAACTCATAATTTTCAACAATGTTAATACTTTTCGTCATTTCCGTCCAATTTTGTCCGTTAAAATCACATGCAGACAGTATGGGGATGAAATTCAAGGGCATTCCGCGTATTTTCCTTTCTCTATTCCTCCCTTTTTGATAGTCACGACCCTTTGAAAAAGAAAAAAAAAACCTCCTTCTTCTTCTTCTTCCCAAACACACATACTCAATCTCTCTCCTTTTATCTTCTTCTTGATCTCCATATCCTTTTTTTTTCCATTTGGAGTGTAATAAACTAAAGAGCAAATATAATAATTCAAAAAATTCACAAAACAAACAAAATAAAAAGAAAAAACCTTGAAATCTTACCTTGACCTCGAGTTCTTAGAGAGGTACTAGGAAGAAGCTACAAGTCCCACTCCTTTTCAATGGCTGGATATGTATTCACAACTTCAAGTAGCTCTCATAGCTAGTAGCAGCACCGATTAACCATACTTTCCCACTCATTTTGATCGCACATTTTTAGTTACCCAATTCTCAAAATATAATAATCTTAAAAAATAAAAGCATTATAAATTACTGCAAAAAAGAAAAAGAAAAAAACAGAGTTGCTCTCGAGCATATACGAGGTGATTAATTCAAATATACAATTAGCAAAAACAAAAAGAAATAGAGAAGTTAAAAAAGATGAAGAACCTTTGGAGTTGCGAAGGGAGCACATAACATATGTAATGACTCGACCTTTAGTATCTCGATTTTGGCAGTGTTGACCAAGCTCGATCGGAATAGTACCCGAGAGTTGAATTTTTATAGGATTAGAATTTAAGTTTGACTTGGATACCATAGCGTAGAGCTTATCGATAGGAGTATGTAGACAGACAGCACGCAAAAATCGGACTTACCGATAAAAAGTTATGAACTTTCAAAGTTACGAGACCATACCAGCTTTTTCTGAGCAAGTCCTGAGTCCGTCCCGGACTATAAACAGCCCAAGACCTGTTGCTGGGTCATTTGGGATAACATCTTTCTCTCTCTTCCGTTTTCTCTCTCTCTCCTCACCCAAGCAAACAACCACCTTTGAGCTTCAAATTGACCAACCTCCGGCCATTCCTTCGATACACGTGCCAGCCACCCTTGTAGTACGTCATGAGAGATTTCCGGAGACATCTTACGGCTGCCAATCGGACACCGGACGCGCCCTGTAGCTCCGGTCGAAGTCGAGACGGCGAGATCGAAGTTTTCCAGCCGATCTGCACTATTTCCGGCCATTCCAGCTTGAACCCAAACCCTTACCCCCTATTTTTGGACCTTCTGAGTTCATTTCAGGCCTCCCCTTGCCCAGATTCAAAGCCGTTTAAGAGATATCTCAAAAACAAGTTTGGGCAGCGGCTTCCGGCGAGTTTTTCAGCAAATTCAGAGGTGATCTTTGGAAGGTGAGACCATGTTCTTGATCCTTGTCCTTTGGGCTTTCCAATGGCACCTTGTTTGCGAATTTTAGAGTTCGTTTGGTTGATTTTCTAGTCTAGAGGTATTTTGGTAATTTCACTGGGTACCGGAAATCCGATTTTGAGTGCTGTAGTTTCGGTTCAAGGTTATAGATGTTCAATTAAAGGTATTGGAAAGTTATTGGAAGCTTCAATTGAGTTCAATTTGGTCCCGGGGATCGAAAGCCCTAATTTCAAGGGTTTCGGGATTTTCTGATAAATAGCATATTAAGTGAACGGTTGAGTTAGGACACTTTGTTGCACACGACTTTAATTTTAGTGTTTGAGAACTAAGTTTTATCTTGTGATGTTTATCTAGGATCCGAGTCAGCTCCGGGAGACAACCTAGCTGCAGATTGAGTTTGAGCTGTATACTGTGAGTGGATTTTCTTTCTCAAACTGTTTTGGGTTGTGAGATTACTTATCTATACATATATTGATGATGCATACTTAACAAATATTTTTTCAAAGAAAAGCATGATTTCATATTATTATTTATTATGATCATTATCATATTAATTATATTACAAGATATCTTTATGAGCATAATTTTCGTGTTTATTATGATTACTGTCATCATGAGAAGTTACGAGAAAGAAATATATTTTTATCACTCATCTTTATGCATAAGGCTTATGAGAAATGAATATTATTTTAAGCATACATCTTTATGCATATTATTATTATTGAGATACGTGTACCCCATACCAAGTTAGATATATGGTGATGTGATGATGGATGATGTATGATGAATATGGTTGATGATATTGTGCCATGGCACCAGAGATGATTATTGCCATCCCCTTTGATGCACGTGTATTCATTGTGCGGATGTGAGATTCTCGCATGGGCCCTTCGGGATGTTGAAGGGTTACATGAGTTTCCCCCATCCCCGCTCTGCGATACCTTCGGACGCCAAGGACCATCGTATGACAATAGTCTTGTGGTATGATTGGGTATACGAGTACTGAAAAGTAAAGTATTTTTATACATTCATCTTTGTGAGCATTTGATATATTTATTCCATTATGTATGTATATGCATGGATACAGATTTAATAGATTAAAGTCACAAATTATGCTATACATATCTTATGAGTATACAGTGTATAAATTATATACTATACAATGCATATGCATACTTATCAAGTTATGCATTGAGGAAATGAAAATAGGGTTTTTCGAAACATTTTACAAACAGGGGACTTTTCAAAAGAGTGAATGTGAGGTTTCAAAATAGTTATGGTTTTGAATACTTTCTTTTTATCCACTCATTAGCTTGTCTCATAGTTGTTTAAATCTGTCCCCTTTAGGCTGCTGTTGGTTCTGCTTATGCCGCGTCTGCATCTCGGATCTACCAGTTGTCCTTCCCTTCAGCTATTTTGATGTACTTCTTATATCTTTGTATTAGACTACTGTATTTTGAGACTTATGTTTAACCTATGTTAGATGCTCTTATGGGACTTATTATCCTTTATGTGTTTTATAACATATGATGTTTTTGGATCAGTCGATTTTAGTTATTGTTCTCAGTGTTGTTGTTTCCTTGTTAGGGAGATTTTATTGTTCTAAGTCCGGGTTAGTACAATGGGGTCACCCTAGGCGGAATTGTCTCGTGTGTCCTGGCCAAACCTCGGGTCTGGTCCTGTCAACAGTCTTGTAACCGAGAATGTACTTGCCACTCTTCACCACGAGAGCAAGCCTGTTGTTAATGCTCTCATGGGTCTTTTTCTACATTTACAATAAAACGACCCAACAACTCAGATATATTTACAGACACACACACATTGAAAATACCAACCCAAAATGGTAAAGACAGTACACTTTCAGAGATGAAAACAGAGAGAAAGTGAGAAAGTTTCATACCAACTTCTTCGCCGCCACCATTGTTGCCGCTGAAATGGAGTCTGAATCCTTTTTTGTGCTTGCACTTGCCCGAATCTGCGGCGAAGAAACGGTTCCAAATCAAATTTTGCCCTATAATTATTTTTTTTTTGTGAAGGGCCGTGACTGTCAAAGAGGGAGGAATAGATAGAGGAAAAGATGCCGAATGCCTCTGGATTTCTTCCCATGAGGTCTGCACGTGATTTTAACGGAGAAAATTGGACGGAAATGACGAAAAATACTAACGTGGTTGAAAATTATGAGTTCGGGTACCTATTTGCAACTAAAGAAAAATCAGGTACCTAAGTGTAACACCCGTTATATTTCGGGTATCCCACGAGTAATTTGCTCTATTTTTTAATCATGAATTTTTTAAATCCTAAAATATTTGTTTTTCTAAAAAAAAATTCATCTAAAAGTTATTTCCATCTAAACTTTTTTTTATCCTAAATTGCTAAAATTTATTTTATCAGTTAAATTTGTTTCATCCTATATATATTTTCATCATAAAAAATTTTAATCCCAAAATTTTTTGTTTAGCCTAAATTGGTAAAATTTATTTTATCTTGAAAATTTGTTTCATCTTATATAGTTTTTCATCCTATACATTTTTCATCATGGAAATTTTTTGTATCTCAAAATAGTTTTTAGATGAAAAAAAAAATTCATAATGAAAAAATATATTGGATGAAAAAAAAATCAAGATAAAAAATTATATTTAGTAATTTAGGATGAAATAAAGCATTTTGGATGGAAAAAAATATATAGATGATTTTATTTCATTTAGAAATTTTAGATAATTTGCAAAAAAAAAAATTGAGTTAGATTTAACCCAATTAGACTAAAGAGTAACTTTTTTAAATCTAAAGGTATTAAGTGTTCAAATTAATTGTAATAATTTTTATCTGGACAAATTAGATTTTAAAGCATACTAAAATGTATTTAACCCTATAACATAACTCAACAAAAATAAACACATATATAGTGAATCATATACATGTAATATAAATAATCCATCAAATAAATCATATGTAATCTTAACATAGGTACATTATCACATACATCGACCAAAATATAAGTAAACCATAAAATAAGTGAACCATGACATTTGTAATCTATAACATAAGTACACCATAACATAGGTGAATCATAATTTACGTAATCAATAACATAAATATGTTGTTTACTTTCTTAACATTATGCACATGGAATTTAAAGTTATATTTTGCATACATAGGTGTGAAACACTTTCATATCATATCTTATTATATCATACTGTGTGCAAATTCTTATACTTAGGTACAAAGTACCACGACCATTCTTAACCAACTTAGATATGATATTAGAACTTTATGTTTTTTTTTTCGGGTTCATTTTTAATAATTTTAAACATTCAAACTATCTTATAAAATACTTACAAGTGGTAACATAAATGACAACTAAGCCAGCATGCAAATATCTATAAATTTTAATTAACACAATGCAAGCTTTAATACAAAACTTTCATAAGATCACTGTCTAAACCAAATTAATCTAACAAAACATCATAAATTCCAATTAAAATTTCCAAAATTAGAGTAACATATGAAAGAGCCCACATAATTTTTCTTAAGCTAAGAAAAGTACATAAACAGGTTTCAGAAGTGAACATGCTTCAATAAAACAACAATTTCGAACAACATAAAAATTACCCAAATTTTAATGCAAAGCCACAAGCATAGAATTTCATTAATCTTGATGTTCATTTGACTCCTTAACTAGAATATTAAAAATTGGATTTATGTTCCCGTTCAAAAATTTCAGCATGCATTTACACACTTCAAAATTCTGTTAAAAATAAAATATTAGTCCAAATTAATTGAAATAAAATTATACTCCTTTCTTAGGATGTCTGGATTATACACTATAAAAATTAGGTCAAATTAAGAAACATAAATATGTCAAATAAATCATTCTTTATGTCCACATTAATAGAGCCATTGTTGACTTTTTATGTAAAACATTAAAGCTTAGAAAATTGTAATTAAATAAATAAAAATTGAATTTCAATGGTTTTTTAACGTTAAAAGATAGGTATTGAAGTATAATATTCAGAAAATAACCTACCTAAAAATAATTGAACAAATTTATAAAATTGGAATATAAAATTTTCAGACTTGACCTAGATTCACAGTCAGCACAGTATTACAATAGGGTCAAATTTAAAAATTCATAACTAATTGTAGAAAAATTATTTTGACATGATTTAAATTGGAGAATTTAGTTATTAATCCTAGTTTTTGGGATAAATTGAGTTTCCAAAAATATTTTGATTTAGGGGTCGGCAACCAAATCCGAACAAGTCATGTATATGTAAGACACAAAGCACTTTTTAACAAATTTAATTCTAACAATAAAAATTAGAACATATTACACGTGGGATACCCGAATACCCGAACTATATCAGGTGTTACATTTAGGTCTCCGAACTTTTTTTCGTTGCAAACAGATACCTGAACTCACAAATTTCAACCACGTTGATACTTTTCATCATTTTCATCCAATTTTGTCCATTAAAATCACGTGCAGACCGCGTGGGAAGAAAATCCAAAGGCACTCAGTGACTTTTTCTCTCCTTATCTGTCCCTTTTTCATGACCCTTCGCAAAGAAAAAAAAAAAATATATATATATATATTTAAGAAAAAAAAATGGTTTCTGGACACAACCATGGCAAGCTCACTCAAACATTCCTTGGAAAACCCACTCACCATCGAAGGCGGCGCAGCGGTGCTTGGCGCAATGCAGTGGTGGTGGCATCCCATTCTTCCTCCGTCGCCGACCTGGAAGAAGAAGGGACAAATGGGTCCCATAAATCCCACCTGGAAGACGGAGGAGGTGGCGGCAGAAGGGGAAGAGTAGGGGAGGCCGTGACCAAAGTCCATGTGTGAGAGCTAGGACTCATTGGGTGGAAGAGGTGGAGGCGGGGTTTGTGGCGATGGGGAGGGAAGAACCGCCGGGGTTTGCGGCGCTGGGGAGGGAAAAATAGCAGGGGTTTCACAAACATTTTCCTTTTTCGATCTCTCTCTCTCTACGAATTTTTTCCTAATGTTTTTTTGCGAAGGGTCGTGAAAGAGGGACCGATAGGGAGAGGAAAAGACACCGAGTACCCCTGGGTTTTCTTTCCACGCGGTTTACAAGTGATTTAACAGACAAAATTGGACGGAAATGATGAAAAGTATCAACGTGGTTGAAATTTGTGAGTTCAGGTATTTGTTTGCAACGAAAAAAAAGTTTAGGTACCTAAGTGTAACATTCGATATAGTTTGGATACCTCACATGTAATTTGCTCTAAAAATTATCCTACACAATAACATAAAAAAATCATAGCCTCGAACAGAAAAGGCAGGAGAGTGGTTTCATCTCGGATTCAATCTTTTCTAATGCCACGTTTTAAAACACATCAATAAATCATACAAGCAAAAATACTATTTTACCCCTTCTATTGGAAGTTTTTTTGGTAAAAATGACTTGCTATTAAGCAACAAAAAGAAAAGGCCATCCCACAGAGGGCCATCACAAACAAGCTCCTCCACTGATCATATCAGTGATTAACACTGCGCTAAGATCAGAAAGAAGGGTAGCTAAATTTGAAGAACAAAAAGAGTAAATACAACCAGAGCTAAGAGATTTTTTGGCTAATAAATTAGCAAACCTATTAGCATTTCTAGCATTCCACTACAAAGACCAGCCATGCCTATCCAAAAGTTGTCTAAAATTCAAAAGGTCCTCTCTGGAGCTCCATCCATGAGACTCACAATTAGAGAGAACCAATCTAACAACTTCAAGAGCATCTGAAGAGAACCAAATATTCCACCACCTTTTGCTTACAGCCATATTGGCTGCCCAGAGCAAAGCCTTCACTTCTGCTTCAAAAACCGAAGTAGCATTGATTTTAAAGGATCTCGCAAATATCAAAAGTCCATCTTCATCACGGGTCACCAGAGCTATCGCTGCCTCTCCATTTCTGAAAGCTAAGTCGCAATTAATTTTCCACCATCCCGTAGGTGGAGGAGACTATGACTCTTCTTCATATCTAGGGAAAGTAGGCCTATAAATAAGCCCTATAGTATAGTCTTTGATTGTTCGACTAAGGTTGGCAACCATCTCAGCCAAGCTGATATCCCCCTCAAAGATCAATTTATTCCTAAACAACCAAAAATAATAAAGGAGATGCACCAGGACAAAAGTGCATTCCTCTTTGTCCTCAAACTCATTGCACACTTTGGGGGGAAGGATTCAAACACATGGAAATAAGATCCCCAATCGTCTCCACCTCCCAGCCACCTCTCCACCCTCCCCAATCACATCCAAAAGCAAGAGCTCTCAAACCCAGACAATCTTTGAAGAGGTGAAAAGAAGTTTCAAGGGCTGATCCACAAATCGGGCAAGAGGTCTCCTCCCCTCCCATTCTCTTACAGAGCTCTACTCTAGTGGGCAAAACCTCAGCACAAACCCTTCATAAAAGCACCTTTATCCGTTCTTGAATATGAGCTTTCCAAATACTTCCCCAGAGGGGGTTCACCTCCTTGTAATAACATACATTATCCCTATAGCAATTCCCCATTGGAAAAATGACACTATCTAATCCACACTAGCAAATTCTATCCTTTCTAGGCTGAAACTGCCGTTGATACTCCATAATAGTATTAACTGAATCCTCAGTGCATATCTCCCTTATTAAAACTTCATTCAATCATGACCCGTCTTCTTTCCTTAAATCAAAAACTTTGTTCCATCTCTTAACATCCACCCCTTGTAACTAATCAGTGAGGGAAAAAATGTCTTTTCATAATTAGTTGCAAAAGTGGATCTTACATTATGTATGGAAAACTTTGAACAATATTTAAAAAGATAAAAATGATTTTAGGTGTTATATTGATATGTACTTTTTCTATAAGCTCTAAAGATTGCAACGATGTAAGATATGGTTAATATAGTTATAGGATTCTAAAGTTTTAATTATTAAAAATAAATTTCTAAGCTATTTGAAATTCTTCCAGAGAAAAAAGTTAATTTGAAAAATTAATTTATAAATTAATAATTTGTAATAAATGTATAAGTATAAATGTTCAAATATTATTCTTTTCTAAAAAGAAATTCAGATATTTTTAGTACTTATTTAATTTTTTTTATAATATTATTTATTTGTTTGCACAATATCTTTCAGATTGTTTTTAGTATTTATACTATTTTTTAACTTTCTAATTCTTTTGAAGAAAAAAAAATTTGTAGTACTTTGCACAGTTTTTTAAAATGAATTTTATTATTTTATAAAAAGAGAGAGAAAATGTATGAACAATTTAAAATAAATTTATTATTTTATAAAAAGAGAGAGAAAATGTATGAACAATCCTTTATCTTTAGCACATTTTACAGGGTTACACCATTTTATTTTTTTGCAGTTTTATCTCTTAATTTCACAATGTTTAACATTATTTTGTCCTTTTAATAATTTCGTCGATAACTTGTTAAAATGGCTTGTGAGGTGCACGGATGAGGGTTATTTTTTATCATTTTAAAAAATATATTTTTTTATAAATTGCAACATTATTCTTTTAACTTTTAATTTGTTTTTAACTTTTGACTTTTATAATTTTGTTTTAGAAAAATTTGAGTCTTTGTATAGAAAATATTAGTATTTCACATTATATTACTATTTTTAATTTAAAATTTTCTAATTTAAATTTTTTATATATATTTTAAAATTTATTAATATGTCAAATTTTAACAATATATATTTTTTTATAAGTCTAAGTATACAATTATTAAAAGTTTAATTTTAATTTTAATATTAAAATGTTAAAAGTTTAATATAACTATTGATTAAAATTTGGCATTAAAGATTTTTAAAAAATATTAAAATTTTAATATTAAAGCTTTTTATATTAAATTTTTAATATTACAAATTTTAAAAGAAATTTTAATATTTAAAAATTTGCTATATTAATAATTTTAAAGTCAAGTATTGTTGGCTCAATTGGTTTGCCACTCACGTCTACACTGAAAAAATCGTGGGTTTGAGACACAGGAGTGTGAAATTTAAGATTTTTTTTTTGTATTTCTTTCTTTTTAAAATTAATAAAATTTTAAATTAGAAAATTTTAATTTAATTAGAAAGTTTCAAATCTTCCTAAAACAAATATTAAATATTAAAAGATCAATACTGCAATATATTAAAAGTTAAAAGACCAATGCTGCAAAATGTAAAATTTTCAAAATGACAATGTTCTTCACATGTGCACCTTATGTGTCATTTTTAACAGCTGATGAACAAAATCATCAAAAGAACAAAACGATGACAAATGTAGTGAAGTTAAGGGACTAAAATGATAAGAAAAAAAATTAGAGGTAACCATGTATTAAGCGCTAAAGATAAGGGACTTTCCGTACCAATTGCCCTGAAAAAGAACTAGTATATGAAAATGTTAAATGAATGAAAGAGAAGAAAATGAAATAAAAAAATATAATATAATATGGTATATATTCATCTAAATGATTCAATATAAAGTGTGTATTTTATAGTTCTAGCACCAGTAATCCATAGATAGTAAAAGAGATGATTTGGATATCATATTTTTTGGTAGATCCTGAGAATATAATAAAATTAAAATTAAAACAAAAAACATATAATTTTAAAATTATATAGATGACATTAACATATTTTAAATAGATTAAAGTATTAATTAAAGACTTTAAAGTTAACTTAACAAATTAAATATATTTTTTTATAATTTGGCGAGTACAAAATAAACCCACAACTTCAAACAGAAGATTGCATATAAGAAAATAATAATTATCAATTGATAATTTGATATCTAAGAGAATATAACTACTAGAAAGGAGANATATGTAAGGGAATATAACTACTAGAAAGGAGAAAACATAATAAGTGTGAGATAAAATCAATTGCAATTCAAACTATTTATAGAAAAAAAAATGAGGTGAAATTAGCAAAAAATAAGGAACAAATCTAACCTAGCAAACTTTAAAAGGTTAAAAATAAATTTAAAATTTAAATCATATGGATAAGGATACGGATACGAATGGAAGTTTACCAAGTTAAATTAAAAATAAAAATAAAGCATTTTAAGTGTTAATTTTAAAATTTAAATAAATAAAAAATATACAAATCACAATAATTATTCATTTTTACAATAATTATTATTTTAGTACATGCGTGGTTTAAGTGTGATTGAAATACTCATCATCCAGCAAGTGTTTTTCTTATGCGTTATGTTTATTTTGTTTTGCTTTTGTGTAATTATAACCCAAAACATCCATCCCGATCATTTTTTAAAAAAATATATATATTTTGTTTTGTGTACTTTTTAGCTTGTCTCATGTTTAGCATGCCACTTGCCTCTGTCAAATCTGGTCTATCACATATTTGTGTTTGTGTTGTGCTTATCACGTGCTTGTGTCGTATTTGATCTATCATGAGCTCGTGTTATATCTAGTCTTTGGATCAATTTTTAAGATCCAGACACACCTAATTACGTGCTTCGGACTTGATGCAACACGTTAAGTAACATTTCATACTCGTACTGTGCCTAATTTTAATTGATTGGTTCCGTTTCATTCTCAATTCAAACATTGCTTGAAGCTCAATTTGAAGAGCTCCATTCAAGACCAATGTTGTAGGTAATTTTTATCCTCGCTTGGACCTAAGCAGACCTATATTAAAATTCTAGCTTACAGCTAAATTATGATACATCAGTATATATATTACAATGCAGTGAGAAGCCAACCCAAAGGTGCCAAGTGTCACCACCAAGATAATCCCTACAACTCATCCATAACACTTCATCCTGATATCCAAAAGGCATAGGCAAAAGAGAAAAGATTTACATACCATCGTTGTGCCACGTCATTTTATTATTATTTATATTTATCACGTGTCACGTCAGTTTAAATATTTATAATTATGTGTTTCATCGCATAATGATAAAATAAAATTTATGGGTCCTATAAAAAAATTATTGCATAGCTGCTTATGAATGGTCCATTACATCATATCATATATACAATGGTTGTATATAATTTTTTTTCTAGCAAAAATATATCTTGGTTTGTTATCCAAAGGAGTTGAGAAATGTGAGTCCCATTTTGTATACTAATGGCAATGGAAAAGGGCGAGGTGAGGCCGGGGCAGCCTCTTCCATACCCTGCCCTGCTGGGATTTTTTGTCCATGTCTCCACCCCAATCTCCATTAATAAGGGAGGCAAGGCAAGGCGTGGTAGGGATCCTCATTCCTTGCTCTGTTACCCAGTTTCATTTTTTTTAAACAAATTATTTTAAAAATAATATTAATTTTTAAAAAATAATATTTTTAAACATTGTTGATAAATTTTAAACAAAACCAAAATATAAAATATATATATATATAAAACTTCTTATTAAATGTATAAAAATAGTAAAACTAATGATTTTTATTATATATATCATAAATGGGGCGGGATACGGGGCAGAGATTATATTCCACGTCCTCGCCTCGCCACTACGATTAATCAGGGAATCCTTGTCATGTTAAGGGTGGGGCATTGCAGGGCGGGTCAAAGATGGGGTAAATTGTCATCAAGATCCTTGATTTTGTATCTATGTGACATAAAAGCACCTTGGATTTTGGAGCCTAGGTCATGTGTCACCAATTCAATGCTTCTACGGTTTATGTCAATAAACCCACATCATCCATCTTTTATATATATTCATAATGATGTCACTTGAAAGGCAAGTCTCAAATCTTGAAACAATTATTTTATTTCACTCCTACTTTTTGCCTTCTTCATCTTGTCGCAAAAAGACCTAGAACAATTTTTGATTTTTTGAAACAATGGAGAAATGGATTTTTGGCCAAGTTTAATAGAAGAGGAAGAACATCAAAGATAGAATCTTAGGCATAAGAGAGTAAACATCAATGATCAAACCAGCATCCCTTTGACGTTGTTTACTCATTTGTAGATATATTTTTGAGGCTTAAACACATGGAAAAAAATGATGGAAATTTTTGGACACAACAGCAGTAAAGCGACTTCAAAGTGTTAACCAAGGATAGATGCAATTCTAGATGGAGATCAACACAATTGCGACAAGCACTTTGTGTGTTTTCCTATGAAGGTACGAAACGTTGTTGGTTTATGGTTACTTGTCAAATAGCTCTTTGGATTCTCACCTTTTTGGGAAAAAGAATTCATAGGTTTTGAACTTCAAAAAGGTTTTTTAATCTCCATGATAAGTATAGAGACTGCATAATCCACTGTGACAGGTAGAGGTGTTCAAAAACCCAATAACTCGACCCAACCTAGATGATCCAACCCAAACCAACCCAACCCAATGAAAAAACCCAATATTCGGGTTAGTTTTGGGTTAGAGGCTATAAAACTCGAGGTATTCGGGTCGAGTATCGGGTTATGCTATTTAAAACCCGTCTGACCCTACCCGACCCGACCTATATAAAAAAAATTAGCAATTTTGACCTAATTGACTGCGTTTCTGTCTTGGCTGGCCCCCCCTCTGCGTTTCTGTTTTGACCTTCCTGGCTTCCTCCTCTCTAGCTCTCTCAGCTTCTGAAAATTAAAATCCCTCTCACTCTCTCAGTCGCTCATTCGCTCCCTCTCTACCAAGTCTGAAGTCCCGATTCTTCCCCAGTCCATCTCAAGCCAACGGCTGCTGCGGTCCTATTTTCTCTCCCTCTCCCATTCTGCATGGCTGCAAGCAGATGACAGGAAAAACTGGCAAGTCTCTCTCAAGTCCTGATTCTTCCCCCGCCGGCCCCCTTCTCAGCAGAGTCTTTAAGAACACAGGACAGGTAATTTTTTTTTTGTTAAACTCGTTTATTTATTTTCTATGGAATTGTAAATGTTGAAAATCTAGCAAATTTTTATGGGACGCTTCTTGTTAGTGGATTAATATGAAGTTGGAACTTTGGTCGATGAAGTTCAAAGTTATTATTAGGTAGTAGAATTATTAGTAATATTAAGACCTCTGGTCGATGAAGTTCAAATTGCTGCTAGTATATTAGTAATAGTTTTGCCAGAAATTGGAGGAGATGTTCATTTTATTTTATTTACTTATTTTCTGTGTAGCTTTCTACTTTCACACTAAATGCAATCCTTTCTCTAAGCCATTAATTCCTTGCACCAAACTTTCTGCCTCATTTTCTCACTGAACCACCTTGTCTCCAATTCTCTGTGTGTCTCAAATATTTAGTGGGTTTTGGGGTTTTCTGAGTATTTTTGTGAAAGATGGAGAATCATAATGGAAGCAGTGGTAAGATAGATGGTTTGGAAAGCAGAGGGAAGGAAGTGACGGTGGCAAACCAGAGAACAATTGGAATTGGGACTATTCAGTCAATTGTTAGGATTTTAGCCTTAGTACTAACTTTGGTAGCTGCTATAGTTCTTGGGGTTAATAAGCAAAGCAAAATTGTTCCAATTAAGCAAAATTGGTCTTCCACCTCTTAATGTTTCAGTTCCTGCATTGTCTGCCTTTGTGTAAGTTTCTTCATATGTTTAAGTATTACATTGATTTGTGTTTGCAATTCTAAATTACTTTTTGATTAAGAATTGTTAAATTCCATGCAACTTATTTTGTTACATACTATTGGAGGCCATGGATGGATCATAGATGTTGAAGCTTTGGAGTTGTAAGGCCATGAAGAATTGAAGATTGTTGTATTGAAAAAACATGTTTTTTGTTTTTTGTTTAGTGTCAAAATTTAGACATTATTTTTATATCTTCTATTGCGTATGGATTATTTCTTATAATTTGATCTTAATTTCTTTTTATTGTTAGTTTGATTTTGTTTGTTTTAATTTGAGACAATTTATTTTTTAATTTTAGTTGGATATGGATTGTATTTTGTATTTTCAATTTTGTAAAGAGTTTTTGTAGTTTATTTTTTTACATTATAATAGTTCATACAATTATTTTTGCAAAAATAAAGAGGAATAGAGTTATGTTATTGATTAAAATTCAATTTATTAAAAAATTAATTTAGACTAAATTAATTTTGAATTAACCCAATCAACCCGACCAACCCAACCTGCACTCTATGGGTTGGGTTGGATTGGGTTTATTATCCTCTTCGAGTTGGATTGGGTTAGAATTTAAAAAACCCGAGCTCTATGGGTTGGGTTGATTTTTTTTAAAAACCCGGCAAACCCAACTCATGTACACCTCAAGTGACAGGAAGCCAGAAAACCCAAAATCTCTTTCATTTTGAATGTGGAACCCCACATTAGCTTTGTTGAAGCTTTGTTGTCTTTTTTGAATGTTTTGAAGTTGTAGGAAAATATTCATGTATTTTTCTTTTTCTTTTTTTTCTTTGTTCTTGGAGTTAAAGAGGCTTTAGGTGCATATGGAATTTGGGATTGTGAGAGTTTATTAAACTCTTTTGTAATCTTCTTTGATGATAATGGAATTTTTTTCACCAGCTTTGGTTGTGAATGTAGGTTGGAACCTTTCTAACTAAACCAATTAAATATCTGTACTCTCTATTATTCCATTTGGTCAAACTGAGGTCTCTAGAATTAATTGAAATACTTCAATATTTTTATTTTTTTTTTTAAGTTATAGTCTAGTCAAATTGGATTAGTTTTAACAAATTCTGTCAAAATTGGGTCATGTGCAAGTTTTGTCAAATTGAAAAAATAAAAAAACTGACCAATATTTTGTGATCTGCTGATAAATAATTGCTATGAAAAACTGGTAATCTTACTTTTAAAAGGTTACGTGCGATGTAAATGATCTCAATTTGACAGAATATATAACCCTATTGGATGAGATTGTAACTTTTTAAAAAAATTTAAAGTATTTAAGTATTTAAATTAATTCTAGAAGCTCCAATTTAAACAAATTAAATAATAAAAAGTACTAAAGTGTATTTAACTTTCAGGAGCCCACTCAAGTAAAACCCCTTATAATGAACCCCTTTGGAGACCCCCTTACATGATTGACACTTGGCAAAAAAATAATTGAAAAGAAAAAATGTAAACCAGTGAAACCGGTTGCAAGAGGGGAAAAATGGGGGGAAAAAAAAGTTTGGGTGGCAAAATGGTTGTGTGGCCAGGAAGATGCCATGTGTCTAGTAAAAAATTACTTCATATGGACAAAACTTACAATTTATGGAAACAAGTTACTAATTTTGGAAGAAATTATGTATTATTGAAAAAATTACTGAAAATGGAAAAAAATTACTAAATATGGAAGAAAGTTACATATTTTGGAAAAAATTACACCGTATAACAAAATTACTAAATATGGAAGAAATTACTAAGTATGGAAGAAAGTTATGTATTTTGGAAAAAATTACACCGTATGACAAAATTATTAAATATGAAAGGAAATTACTAAGTATGGAAGAAAGTTACTAATTTTGGCAAAAATTACACCGTATGACAACGTAAAACCAAATTACTGAAAATTGAAGAAACTTACTAAGTATGGAAGAAAGTTACCTATTTTGGAAAAAATTACACCGTAAGAGAAAATTACTAAATATGGAAGGAAATTACTAAGTATGGAAGAAAGTTATTTATTTTGGTAAAAATTACACCATTTTCAGTAATTTGGTCTTACGTTGTCATACGGTGTAATTTTTTCCAAAATATGTAACTTTCTTCCATACTTAGTAATTTCCTTCCATATTTAGTAATTTTGTCATACGGTGTATTTTTTTCCAAAATATGTAACTTTCTTCCATAATTAGTAATTTCCTTCCATATTTAGTAATTTTCTCTTACAGTGTAATTCTTTCCAAAATAGTTAGCTTTCTTCCATACTTAGTAAGTTTCTTCAACTTTCAATAATTTTGTCTTACGGTGTAATTTTTTCCAAAATATGTAACTTTCTTTCATACTTAGTAATTTCTTTCATATTTAATAATTTTGTCATACAGTGTAATTTTTTCCAAAATATGTAACTTTCTTCCATACTTAGTAATTTCCTTCCATATTTACTAAATTTGTCTTACGGTGTAATTTTTTCCAAAATATGTAACTTTCTTCCATACTTAATTTTCTTCCATTTTTAGTAATTTGGTCTTACGATGTAATTTTTTCCAAAATATGTAATTTTCTTCCATACTTAGTCATTTTTTTCCATTTTTAGTAATTTTCTCTTACAGTGTAATTTTTTTCCAAAATTGGCAACTTTCTTCCATACATAGTAAGTTTCTTTCATTTTCAGTAATTTTGTCTTACGTTGTAATTTTTGCCAAAATAAGTAACTTTCGTCCATACTTAGTAATTTCCTTCTATATTTAGTAATTTTGTTATACGGTGTAATTTTTTCCAAAATATGTAACTTTCTTCCATACTTAGTCATTTTCTTCTATTTTTAGTAATTTTCTCTTACGGTGTAATTTTTTTCCAAAATATGTAACTATCTTCCATACTTAGTAAGTTTCTTCCATTTTCAGTAATTTTGTCTTACGGTGTAACTGTTGCCAAAATATGTAACTTTCTTCCATACTTAGTAATTTCCTTCCATACTAAATATGGCAGGAAATTATTAAGTATGGAAGAAAGTTACGTATTTTGGCAACAGTTACACCGTAAGACAAAATTACTTCAAATGGAAAAATATTACTAAGTATGGAAGAAAATTATGTATTTTAAAAAAAATTACACCTTAGGACAAAATTACTAAATATGGAAGGAAATCAATAATAAATATGGTAGAAAATTTGATATTTGGATAAAAATTTCAATGTTTTAACTCTGAACAAAATAGGAACACAATTTTTATTTGTACTTAATTAACTCTATAAATTATAAATCAATAATTGGATTTTGTTCTATACCAAATAATGTGGCATATAAACTGCAAAAATTATTAGGAAATTTAAACATGTGATATTTTTATTCACTTTTTTTTATTTAGGTTATATGAATGAGCTATATTTTAACATGTGATATTTGCTAACTAAATGTGGCTTACATTTTAGTATTTCTACCATTCGAAATTTAAAATTGGGAATACTTTGGAATCAATATGTTCATGTTTTATATATCAACATATTGTATGCGAAGCGGAAATATACATAAGTTTATGGAAATTATATTCATATCTAGTGAGAATATTTCGAAAGACTTACTGAAAATATATGTTTTCATTCCAAAATTGAACTGCAACTATATTTTTAAATAAACGATAGCACTATACTTTTTATCATATTCAAAATTTTATGTTTACCTCCCTTTTATTGAATGTCTTGAGTGGTACTTAAGAAGTAAATGAAAACATACAATTATGTATATTCATATTTGATTTTATTGGATAGGACATTAAGCTGTGAAAGGTCATATGTTACTTTAATGAACAAAAATGAAAAAGTATGTCACTAATTCTGACAACAAGCTTACGTATCACTGATTAAGTTGTTTACATGTTTAACCTATTCATCACTTCATTTCAGGCATTATAAATAAGTAGTAATGACAATTACCTAAGTCAAAAGTGTCCAATTAGATAAGTTGTTTAACACCTTAGTAATATTGGCGTTGATTACAAGTTAGACATCAAAAAGAAACAAAACACTGGAAAATTTGACAACCATATTTGTTTAGGGTTGTGGTCGTGTTGAAGGATCCAATGTCGCCCAAATCTGCTGCAGTTGCTCTGCTTGTTGCTCCAATTGAGACTCCATCAGAGCTTGTCGTTCAACCATTGTACTCTAACCCGCAACCAGACTAGCATCGATGACCTCAATGTGCTGGAAGGACTCATCGACAGAGAATGCAGAAGAAGAAAAGCCCTCACTAGGTGGGAAAGCATCACTCGGACTTTTTCCTGCAGCAGCTGGTATTTCCACGGAATCCTCACCAATCCCATGGTTCAGAGTGATATTCGTCCATCTGCCATGCTCCTTAACAAACCTATGATGACTGAGAGTAGCCTCGGTAACCACATCAGCAGTCCGGGTGATGCTCACATCCTCACCAGATACATCCATTTGAAAATGATCAAAAACTTTAGTCAACAAAAGTGGATAAGGCAACGACTTATCCGGCCAGTGAACCCTCACTGTTTGACGCATATGTTGGAGAATGATGGAAGCTAGAGGTACTCCGGGAACACCTTGCAGCCCATTCAACATCTTATCCAAGAAATAGAAGTCCGTAAGTCGGATCTCATTCAAACTGCTTGCTCGCGGAATAACATTCGCACTATACAAGTGAACTAATTCCCGCTGACGAATTCTCAAATTGACAGTGCCATTAACTGTATCAGAGAAATATTTACCAGCTTTGGGCATTCGTGGAGTCGGTGTGTAACTCAAACGGGTAATAGCTTCCTATAGCAAGAACTGAGGATCACCTTTGACACAGTCCTTAACCATAACAAAATTGGGTCCCTCATCACTAACCCCCAAAATTGATGCAAAAATAGGCCGAGTCAGATGAATCCGTCGACCCTTTACATACGAAGTAATCGTTTCACCGCCCAGTTTGTCTTTCCCTTCTACGTTTGCTTAAAACTCCAATACCAACTGATGATAGTAACAATTTGGTAATTGAAGTACTCTGCCCCATCCTATCGAATCGAAAGCATCGGTCAATTTGAGAAGCGAATCAATATTGCCACTAACAGATTTTTCAACCACAATGGCATTACGTTTCCTCTGTTCACACCACTTAGCATTTGCCCAAGAAGTGAAACGTGATGCTTCGAATTCTGTAACAGGCATCTCTGTCGCATCCGCTGGCCGTCGAGATCCTCGAGATGAAGATGGAGCTGAGGGCTGGGCTTTAGCTCTAGATGATGCACACGTCCGGATGGTCCCGGCATTGATATCGGATTTATCAGCATCACGACGTTGTTTTCCGGTTCGTCCCATTGTACGTCGAACACTGCAGTCATACATAACGTTATTACACAAATGTTAAAATACCAATACATCCAAAAACCATACTTTTGGAGTAATGTAAGCATAATCAAATTGGTTTTTACAGTCAAAAGCACTTCCATAATCTCTACTTTTGTTGTAATGCACATGCTTTACGCATCCTATTTCCCCAACCACAGCAAATTTTATAATAAAAAATTCATACACTAAATCTAAATCGCCCACAACACATATAGAGTATAACCAAACAAATGTCTAAGAAATCTCAAAGACTTGTAAACACATTATCAGGAAAATAACACAGTCAAACAGACTGTTCTCATAGACTCGTCAACCCTACGTACAAAGAATTGATAAACTGTTTGTATCCAATTAATGAAAAAAGAAATCCTTTTTTCGTTTACCATTCAATTAAACTTAAATATTTGATATATTCAAATATTTATATTCGATGGTTAGGGTGCATTCAAACAAAAGAATCATTAGATTTATAATAATGGTGTGAATGATTGATATATATGCTTCAAACCAACAGACTTCAAGAATTAAGTGCAAGAGACCGGATTCCTATATATCTATAATTTTTTAGCAATGAACGGGTCTCCATCATAAACTGCCGCATTATCTTTCGCATTGCATAAAAAATAAAGTAAGAAATAACTCAAATCAGTAGATGCAGCAAAACCTTACCACAAAACTATGAATTTGTACTCTAGAAGGACCAACGTTGATGATATGTGCGCGGATGGGGTTGGTGATGCATGGCAGTATATGCGGCTGAGTGGGCTGGCTGACGGAAATTTTCGATCTGGCCGACTAATAGGTACAGTTCGGCACCGTTTGGGCTAAGGACCGTCTATCCTTGCTATAGTCGGTCTTCGGGTGGGAGTGAGATTGGAGAGATGGGGGAGGCGGGGAGGTATCAATTTTTTTTCTTTTCAACTTTTGGGGCTACAATGTTAGGGCAAAAATTAATAGAATTTTTATCTATATTTGGGCGGGTTTTATGGGTATTCGGGTGGGCCAACTGGTTAGGATTTGCAAAATTTCTTTTTTCGCATTTACATTGTCTTTGGTATACAAATGTAGAGACTTCCAGGCGTTAACCCAGGCGCAGTGGCAGGCGCCTGTCATTTGAATGATTCGGGGAAATTTTTTGATTTCTTTTTTCTTTTTTACGATGTATTTGCTATACAGATGCAGAGACTTCAAGGCTTTAAGCCAGGCGCCTGGCTTTTTAATGAATTTACGGAAATTTTTTTTTTTCTTTTTGCATTTACGGTGTCGTTTGGTAGGCGCCTGACATTTGCAACTGCAATTTGTGGTTTTTTTTTTGGTGAGGTTAACTTGTTTGGCTCTATATAAGGTCTAGGACTTTAGTTGGGTTACCATTCAAGCATACATATCTTCGATTTGGTTCCAAGGGAGGAAGATACAAAACTGTTAAATACATAGACCATTAACTGAAATTATGGGTTCATCTATTGATGAACAATAGAGCAATTCCTATTGCTACAATACTACAACAAATACCACAAATCTTCCATATACTCGATGTTTCGGCATTGATTGCATGTTTTGTTTGTTGGTATTGCTGAACATATTGTACGTACTCCCTCTTAGCTTCATCTAGATTCTTATATGACTTGTACATGTTTCCCTTCCATCCATTAACTTGTTCATGACATTGAGGCCATGAATGATATATTCCTTGTTTGCGTCCTCGGAAAACAACATACACTTTTTTACCAACCATATTCCTACCATAACAATTTCAAATTTCAGTCAAATACACACAAAATTCGTATGAACTTCATTCTGAACTTTTCTATAAATGGAAAACAATGTGACTAACCAGATTTATAATGAACAAGGTTAAAGAAGTTATTGATGTCTGGAGCAGTTCCTAACTACTGCATATCAATTAAACCGAAATTAATGTAACTACTGAATTTCAACCTACCCGGTCTATTAAATGCACCAATTAATTTCTCACATGTTTGCTTTTTTTTTGGCAATTAATTTATGCTTTTTTTTCGCAATACCAGCGTACCTGTGTATATGGCATGATTTCTTTCGTCAGTAGGCTCCAGATACTAGACAACTCCTTTTTCATCAAATTCTGCATTTGTCAATTTTTATCAAATAGAGAAAGCTCTAGTTACATAGTCAGAGGTCGACGAATCGGCCTACATATATAGAGGTACATATTTTGCACACTTACACATAACAATCCGGGAAATTATTTCTTATTCGTGGGCTTGTCTGGACGTTTTGAAGTAGCAACACCAAACCAACAATGTTAGTTTAGGGAAAAAATGCAAAAAAAGCCAACACGTTAATAAATTACATATACATGTCTCATACCCAACTTTTCAAAAAAAAAATTTCACTGCATACATTAGGCTTATGAACCACAAACGAATTACCAAGGGAGGAAGATACTGGAAAAGTGGCTATAAAAAAAATTGGTGGAGAGAGAGATTGTGATGGTTATAGTGCAAGAAAAAAAAATTGTATGCCCTCACCATGAAACAGACCGCATATCTATAACTTCAGGATTAGGATTTTTCTCAAGTGAAGAGATGCACATATGGAAAATAATTCAACACAGTTGTGGGGCCACATGGCTCTATATAAGACCACCAGTTTATTTCTTTTGAATTTTTTATTTGACCGTATTTGTTTCAAAATTTCTATCCAAATATTTGACAAAACACATTTTGGTTGCCACCTATTGCATTTGACCATATTGAAATTGAAATTTGAGCTCACTTATTTGACACAGTTCTCCCACCAATTTGTCATTTTTCCAAATTTCACTTTCCTACCCATTATATTCTCACTTATTGTGTGGTTCATGTTTTCATTTAGTAATTTTCATGGGTCCCTCATATTGACCCAGGTACATGACAAAAAATGCCCAAATGTGTAAAATATAAATTTATTCAGCTATATGTGCAATAAATAATCATGTGTTTGAATTATTGTATTTTTTCAAATGTGTGCACTTAAAATTATACAAATTTGAATATCAATGCACTTGAAACTTGACTAATGGACGGTGCAATCTTGCAGGTTATATGGCCGACTCACAAGGAAGTTCATTTCAGACGAAAGGCAATACAGGAAGACGAAATGATTTGTTTGCAAATGGGAAACCATATAGTTCATTGACAGGCGATGATATTATTGGAGCAGAGTTTAACACTCTAGATGAAGCAACCGCCTTCTACGTGACGTACGCGAACATAGTTGGTTTTGGTATACGTAGATTCCACATGAAGAAATATATAAATGGTGAGATACGTAAACGTGTATGGGTGTGTGCTAAAGAGGGGTATAGAAGTTCAATTTGGTCGGACAATAGTAACTGGACACGCAAAGCAAAGGCAATAACTCGGGAAGGGTGCAAAGCTACATTTGGCGTCGTTAAAAATTGCATGACCGGAAAATGGAATGTCTCTAAATTTGTCACGGAACATTCCTATCCTCTCCTCGCGATGCATGAGACACACTGTCTTCGTTATAATCGGTTTGTTGATGGAGCCTGTTTGACCCAAGCTCAAGCGATGCACAGTGTTGGCATAAGAACAAGTAAAATAATGGACTACATGGTTAAGCAGTCGGGTGGATTCAAACACGTTGGATTTAATCACACTGATTTGCATAACCAGTTCACGAGAACACACAACGTCGGCATAAACTTGACTGATTCTGAGACTTTGATTGCACACTTCATGACAAAGAGGGAGTTGGACCCCGACACTTTTTTCAGGTACACCATAGATGCTAACATGCGTCTATGCAATATTTTATGGTCTGACTCACTAGGACGTTTCAATTACAGTATATTCAGTGACGTAGTGGCATTCGACACAACGTACAAAACAAACACGTACGGAAAACCTTTGGTCATTTTAGTTGGTGTCAACAATCACTATCGAACCGTCAAATTTGGTATGGCTTTGATTGGTGACGAAACTGTGGAAACATACACATGGTTGCTTAAAACATTTTTGGCCGCAATGAATAATAAGCATCCGGTATCCGTCTTTACCAATGGAGACAAAGCAATGCGAAAGGCTATTTCAATTGTTTTCCCCAGCTCTAACCATCGGTTATGCACTTGGCATTTAGAGAGGAATGCTATGGCAAATTTGCACAACGTGCAAATGGTTAGGGCATTCACAACTCTTATGCTTGGCGAATACACCGCGTCGGAGTTTGATAGCTGATGGACACGCATGGTCGAAGAATATGATGCTCATAGTAATGCATGGCTGGAAACGATGCATGAAACAAGAGACCTTTAGGCGGAAGCATTCATGAAAGGAAATTTTTTCCCTAGCATGCGTAGCACACAGAGATGCGAGAGCATGAATGCATTTATTAACAAATACAGTAAGGGTTGACACAAACTATATCAGTTCATAATTGCTATTGATAAGGCCGTTTCAAGACTGAGGAACCAAGAGGTCACGGATGATGTTGCATCCAAATACAGCTCCCCAGTCCTAAGTACACATATCCAGGTAATTGAGAAGCACGCATCTAAAGTTTACATGCGGAAAATTTTTAAAATGGTTAGGGTGCAAATGCTGGAACATGGGGGTCTTAACATGATTGATTGCATGGACTACGGGGATAAGCGTATGTACACCGTCACAAAGTTCATACATCCTGAACTAAGCTGGTTGGTATCGTACGACTATAACCATGATCACATAAAATGCGCATGCAACCTTTTCAACGCCACCGGCATTCCTTGCAGTCACGCATTCTTCGTTATTAAACAAGAGAATCTCCGAGCCATTCCCAATTCCCTAGTACTAAAAAGGTGGAGAAAAGATGCAAAAATGGGGACAAACTGTCATGATCAAGCGCTTGATAAAACGAATGACATGACATCGACCATTTGGTACGGCGCCTTGGTTGCCCACTATAGCAAAGTTTGCCTCTATGGCTCAAAGTCAGAACAAGGATATAGGGAGGCGACCGAAGATGTAACGCGTCTAGCTATACGTCTTCAAGAATTGGCAACCATGTATGACCAAATGGAGTTGAGGATGAGGGATAGCCTTGGTAAAAGACATGTTATACAAGATCCGGTGGTTGCCAAAACGAAAGGAGGCATTTTGGGGGGAACCAAGGAGGTGTAAGAAAGAAAATGTGGTTCATGCAAGAAACTGGGGCACACCAAGCGAACTTTTGCAAAACGGTTTAAGGAACCACTTGTTAAACTAAAGGAAATGGAAAGTGAGATTGGCATCCAATATTCAAACACTATAGATTTCATTCATGAATATGACGAAAATAATTTCAGAAGCCAAGAAAGTAGTGCTGTTGACCTTAGCTAATGGGGACATTGAGCCATACAGAGGAGGTGGTTCATATGAAGGTTTGAGCTATCCAGGAGGTCCCGTGACTCGTAATCGAGCCAAGCAATTCAAGAAGGCCTTGGAGCTTTATAGTCAACAAGCATTGGATAAAAAGGCCAAAGAAGTTATGGATGGGCCTAAGACGTCTACATTTATTAATTTGCTGAGCTACATTAAAGAGTAAACGTAAATGGGCTTGGAATTATCTTGTAAATTAGTTTACTGATTAAGGGTATATTAGTCTTTTGTTTTTCTATTCCTTTTAGGGATGATTATTTAGGAAACCATATTTGGCAACAATGTTTTTTATTTAAAAGGCCAATTTCGGCCAGCATAAGCATAATAATAGATTTTAGCAATTATTTGAGAATTATTCTTCTCTCTTCTTTGGTTTGTCTAAAGAACAAACTTCCAACTTATCAATCAAAGAATGAAGCTTTGATTGTGGCATTTATAGCAAGGTTCTTGTCTTTCTTATAGACAACGGGTCAAGCTTCCATACCAAGGTTCCAATCTCTCATTGGATTGTGGGTCGAGGTTAACTTCGTAAACTAATGAGCCATTGTAGAACGATCCATTCCGCTAGGATTCGCATCATTAGCCCCCCAAAATATGGCCTGAACACATAGGATTTGAGTAATGGCGACCCACAAATGGCACCCACGCATATGCAATGGTGGTTTCCAATTATACATACATATATTGAAATGACTTCATTATATTTAAGGATGTGCAAGCGATACTTTGATTAAACATTCTACATTTTGAACTGAAATTTTTGACTGCACATTGACTGAGTGGCCATAAAAGGCATAGAGCACCAGGCTTTATACCAGGCGCAATGGCAGGCGCTTGGTCAAAAAAGAATTACTTCATGCAAAAAAGAATTACTTCATAAAAGGCATAGGATGGGGTGAATCAATGCGGTTCCTTATCCCTCTGTAATGAGCATTGACGGTTTGCATCAATTGACCCAATCTCAGATTGTGGGGTTCGAACATGAGATCCATAGCCGTGAAACGCCGCTCAAGCTGTAAGTCAAACTACAAGAAAAACAAGAAATCAGATCGATGAAACTATAATCGGGACCTTTGTAATATTGAGACCATAGAATAAGAAAAATATATATAAAATACACATGGAAATAATTTAAACTAAATTGGCAGAAAAAATTACCCTTGATAAGGAAAAATCAAATGACTCCATAAACTTTACGACGAATAGCCCGCAATCAAACCCGTTATCTTTAGTGGTGCATTTTATGGGTTTACGAAGGGAGAATGACTCAAATAAATACCGGTTTTTGTACACTCTTGCTATCTCTTCGGCCAAAACGAGATCTAACGCCTTTAACTACGTTGCATATCATTGTTTAAGTTTCATAAAAGATAAAAACATAATATAGTTCAAAATGTTTAAATCACAGACCTTTACAAAGCAATATCAACACAATTCCATGTAGACCATATCCTAAAACCATGGTACTGAAATCAACATATGCACCAATTTTTTAGACTAAAATGAATGAGCTATATTTTGATGGTGCTGGAGACAAGTTCCAAAAACAAATGCGAACTTACCATCAAACGAGATGCACTATCCAGCTTGCGTCTTTCCCTTGGATTTGGTAAAGAATCCCAAATCTCACAGACCATATCTCTTACGTACACAACTATAAGATACCAGTGGCCATTGTTGTCATTAATGGGAATGTAAATCTACACAATGAAAATATTTTTGAAAAAATTGTTAGTTTGTAACATATTACAAATCAACTGTATATATATATATATGAGTGTAGGGTTCGTATACTTATGGATGGATAGAATCTCAAAGGAAAATTTTGTTTCATCTTTTGCCAGCAATGGAACACGTTGTAATTTTCATCAATTGCATCTAACCTTTTCACAGTAGTCAAGCTTCCCACAGAATTTGGTGATTAATTTCCATGTGTTTGCAAACACTATAATGTCATCGGCCGTGTTTGCACGATCAAGTACCTTTTGCTGCAAATTTAGAAGTAGCACTATAAAATTACATTTAATGCGAGGCAACAAATATGACAAATGGAGAGTAACATGGAACATGTTGAAAGTTCCACGTACACCAGCATTTCAGAATAAAATACAGTTCCTTACTTGAAAAGCCGGCGTCAAAAACCACTGCTTCGACTCTTGTGGAGGGTATTTCAACCTTTCACGATATGTGAATGCTTCCACGGCTAAGTCAATTACCTAAGCAACCTCTTTTAAATACAACAATAAAAAAGTATAGTAATTATGGCAAACGTACCACATTTATGAAAGAATCATATTTACTATGCATGTAAAGAGGTAGCTTACAGTGGTTTTAAAACATTCACCAGGCACTAGACATACGATATCGGATCAGGTAAAATAAAGATGCTGCGTCTGAACAATTATCTCGCTGCAACACAAATGCAATGCGAATATTAAGTCAGTAAAGAAAAGTCGAAAACCTGTGATATACAAACAATACGAACAATGAAGTTTAGAAACAACATTACTCAATGTATCGTAACAAATGAAACATACATGTCATCAACATTTTTCTCGAATGCATACTGCAATAGCTTCACGCTTGATTCTGAAATTGAGCTATGCATGCGAAACGGACCAGCGTTAATGATATGACCCTCCCCACCAATGCCACCCTACGTACAAAAATAGTAAATCAAAAGTGGAAATCAATTTTATCGTTACTTTACGATTATGTTTAAGGAAGTATCCTTTACGGACCAAACTCTGTGCGAGGCGAGCGGCAATACTACTCAATTGACAGCCAAACTGTTTTCCAAAATTAGACGAAGAATCGTTTCGCACAGAATCAGCCGCCTTGGCATTATTCAGCTCTTCATTATCGGTGGATGTATCTTGGATTGCTCGAGTTTCAGCTTGGTCTCATGAAGAAGTGACTTTCACATAGGAAGGGGAAGCATGGGCCGCCGATGCACGGACTATGCCACTAGCTTCTCCAACATGGGAGTCTTAGCGTACTGGTTTCTTGAGTAAACCAACAGACTTCACTAAATCTGCTATGTCGGACGTCACCCCCGCTTTAAGAGTTGCGAGCTCATCATTGACCTCCTTTTTGAAACTAGACAGCTCCTTCGTCAAAATTTCCACATTCTTGGTGAGA
The DNA here is from genome assembly GCA_003254975.1 of Ochetophila trinervis. NCBI lineage: Eukaryota > Viridiplantae > Streptophyta > Magnoliopsida > Rosales > Rhamnaceae > Ochetophila > Ochetophila trinervis. The sequence continues at coordinate 146,003 of QANX01007270.1, forward strand.
ATAGTGAGTTTATGAGAAGCATCAATTGTAGATTGACTATCGATAGGAATCTTAACGGTTACGTCAATAGTCAGGACCCGGGAGGACTTGTCTCTGGCTTGTTTTGCCTCATCAGCCTATCAACAAAATCGATAATTACGGTTACAGTACAATAACATGGACATGGCATTTAGAAGTAACTTTATGTATACTAAATATGAATTGGTAAGGAGCTGACCGGATTTGCAGATTGAGATCGCAAAGTATTAAACAGCTTTTAAAATTTTTTCATCTCCTTATCGCCCCAGGCATAAACTGTCGGTATGTTTCGGGAAACTATATGTTTTCCCACCCATGCAACGTCCATATAAACAGCTACCAAAACAAGAAAAAATGTTGACACAAAGTAATTAAGTGAATTACAAAGTTAAAGGACTTAAAAAAATAAAGATTGATGTTTTCGGATTTACCTGAAGTGTAACGCCACACTCTCTCTCCAACCAATATTGTCTCCAATTTAGCCACCGCACTTCAGACGGTATGGAGTTTTTGGTTAGACTTCCCAGGGGGTCACCCACAAGAATGCTCCCACTAGACCACGCTTAACCCAAAGTTCTTCCAACCTTGAAGCCAAACGCTTTGAAAAGGCCTTGGTTATTAAGAGATTGCTCACTTTATATTTGAACCATTACGACATGACCCATTTCCACACCCTGGCGATGTGGGATTTGACACCAATCTCTACCAGTAAGGTAGCCTACCAATGCCTCGCACCCGCCCACACTTACTCTAGCTCCAAATCATGGTCGTCACATGAAGCACCAGCAAACATCCACATATGTACTATGACTTGGAATTCCTGTACTTCTGGATGCCCTCGCATAGACGGTTTGAAGTCCATGTTGCCCATTTTTTCCCTCTTATGAAATTTGCACTCTGGACTCGGCTAAGGTCCTTGCTGGGTTTGTACATGGAAGACATGAGACTCAATATCGTCCCCATCAAGAACATAGTGAAGATAACTATGAAGTCATCCCTAGTCGCCTCTTTCTTGGCCAATATTTGGTGCAGTGCAGTGATGGGGATAGGTCCTTTGCCCAAAGTGTATTTGGCCTTTAGCTTGTCCAACGCAGTCGTGTCATGGGAATCATCGACCGCGCTTCCATCGTCCGGTAGCCCCATCAACCTCTCAACATCTGCTGGACCGACATTGTAGATCGTCCCATGTACATCTAAGGTGTGGCTGAAATGATTGAAATGGTCCACCAACCACAGCACCAAAGATCTATCCACCGGGGCTAATCTACACCTAATTAGGCATCCGAACCCTAAATCTTCAATAGCCTTCTTCTCATCCTCTGTGAAACCATGAGCCACAGACCACACATTCAGGGACGCATCGCATGTAAAACGTCCGGATGTCCTCGATTTCACTACAATAACGCGACTTCTCCTTACTGTCGAGGCCTTTCCATTTTTTACCCAACTTCATAATAGCCTACAAATTTTTTTCAAAATCAATGTCCAATATGCAATTTAAAAAAAAAAATACAAATACAAAAGTGAAAATCAGACTAACCTGTTTGGTTGGCCGCTGTCCATTGTGCTTCATCTTTTCGCGTTCGTTCGTTCTGCAAAAAATGAGGATAAAGACCTTTGCTTTGCCATTTTAAGGAATGCATTAGTAATTTCACGGTACCAATTTTTTATCAAAGCCATTATACTTACAGATAATTAAACCAGTCGTTGATTTTTCATTTTTGATTCCCTTTACTGTTAGATGGGTGTGTCTCGGACGGGCATGGCTCGGACAACCCTGCCTCTGACAGCCCTGCCTCAGACGGGCGTGGCTCGGAAGGACCTTCCAATACTTGTTTGTTTTTTGAAGACTACATTGTGCAACAAGATACAATGTTACTAAATTTACACGCAATCAATTAGTCACTTAAGTGAATATCGTAATCACAAAGTATATTTATTAATAGAGATAGCCAGGGAAAACATACCATGATGCTTAGCGAACATAATACTGTTTAGTGTAGGCCCTTTTGGTCTTAAAACGCAAACCCAAATTCTCGCCAGATGCCTAAAGCAAATACACTCGCATACCAATAAACAAAATAATGAGCTAAATTTATACATCACTAAACCCTACTAATATATTGAAATGGTGTTTTTCGAATTTTGTAGAATATGATTCCTTTCAACCATATTCTACTACAAATTATCTTTGAGCCTAACAATATTCCATGCACTGTTGTTTAAAGAAACCCTAACAACAAAACTCTAATAACCTTGAAAATGAAACCTTCAAAAAGTAGACAAAATATCAATAGTAAAAGTTCAATATTTAAAACGCTTGGCAGATTTAGTGCACAAACAGATCACGACATAAACAAAATATATATAAAAGCAGTGCACATACTTAATAAAACAACAGGATTTGCATAAACTATGTAAAAATTTCAGATAATACTGGCAAAGCAACTGTAAATAATATCATCTTTCAGTAAAATACAAACACAACAATTAAGTTATTCCCCTAGCTTATAAATGAATATTCAATTATATTCTCCTTCCCAAACCTGTTTTTCTCTGCTTTGTTTAATGATAAATCAAAATTTAACATTTTTAGACCAAATTTGTGAGTTGGAAAATTTCTATACATAATATAAGTTTCTAAACATAATATTTAGCATCTAATCACTGTAGAATAAATAAAAATGTTAACCCCCTCATTTTTGCCATATACGTTGATGCAAGAAAAAAATGTAAATACTACGTATTTTTGTGAAACCCTTTTGAACAAAGTCATCGTCTTCATCATCATCATATCACAATCACCATTAAAACAATTAATTCAATCTATATTCTCAAAGCAAGAGAGAAAAAATCAAAAAACTCAGTGTTGCAAGTAAATGCAATAGAGAAAGTTTGACTATTAAAATAGAAGATGAAACAAAAAAGTAGAAAGGGCAAAAGGAATAAAAAGCATAACCGCAGCTGGAAACTGATTTTTTTTTTTAACTTTTTGTTTGTTGGTTCCACCGGTGAATAGAGCTACTTAAGGCTCTGAGCACGTGGTTTCCATGTGCAAGTGTATACAGATTCAATATTTTGTATATACCCATAACCCACATGCAAATCACCATACTGAAAAGAATGAAATTGGCCCAGAAATATTGCTTACCGTTTCAAAAGTAGCGGAGGATGGTCGACGAAAAAACAGACCGGTCGTGAGGAAGAAAACGGGGCAGAGGGAGGAAGCCGCCATGGTCAGTGTAGAAGAACGGGGGCGAGGGAGGGATGGCGTGTCAGGGGAGAAGTTAGAAGAGAGAGCTCCAGTTGTGAAATGCATTGATGAATTTTTGATTTCTTATTTTAAGGCAAAATATTATGAGAGTATAATTGAGAAAACATAAAAATGGAGGCTAAATTCGTAAGTGCACAATTATTATTATTATTTTTTCAAATTTTTTGACCGTACAATTTTATTGCCCGTTGCTCCCAACAAAAGGTTCATACGGAGACCAATCCTAACTTTCAATATTTCATATCCTATTTTATTTGTTTATATTTTGTCTAAATCCATTATTTAATATTTTTCTTGTTGGCGAATTCCAAGATGATGAAGCTCACAGGTCATCAATGGGTCAGATAGTTCAAATACTTGAGAGGGTTATAGATGTGAATTTGCCTTCAGTTTGGAGGTCTCTGCAACTTTTTGTGGGAAACTTAGAAAATGTGTTTTATACAGAGTCATCGTTAAGTCACCGATTCGGAGCAACACATCAACCACTTCCTCTCAAGACACAGGCACAATGTTTTTGTTGAGCTAATCAAATTACTAAGATCAACTTTTACATTTTTCATTTCGTTTTGTGTATGTTGCAGAGCTAATTTATTAGCTTTTTTTTTTTTTTTTTGGGTTGTATAATATTTTTAATAATTGTCGGCCTTGCATGCAGTATATTATATATTATAGTTTTTTTTTTTTTTGTTAATAATATTATATATTATAGTTAGTCATTGATATTGTTTGTGATAATATGGATTTCTTTGCTTATTGGGGATGTGCAAAACTATTAACAAGATGAGATAGGTTACAACTCTAACGCATTTATTATATAACGCATTTAATGGAGCTAAAATCTCCACTAAAATAATAAGTCAATTCTTTTTTTATTTTTTTAGTTTTTAATAAGTCGATGGAAAAAGTGAACATTAATGCTACCAGACAGTTTGTGCAAGTATGGATGTTAATGACTCGAATATTGCAATTTTCAAATCGGCTCATATAATTTTAGAAGGGCTCAAGCTAATAAAATTTTGAAACATATTGTTTAAGATCGACTGAGCGTGTGAAAAGCTTAGCTAGTTATAATACATAAATCTAAAAGTTTTAACGTTTGAATTTTTTTAATTCTCATTTTAACAATAAATTATTAATAAATTTCATTTCATCTATTAATTTGTATAAAACAATTTTATAAAAAGAAAAGTTTATAAAATTAGATATTAAAAAAATATTATTTATGTATTAATAGTATTTAATATGTTTAAATTACTAATATAATTTTATATAAAATTATAAAAATAACAAATTCGAACTATTTATTAGCTATTCATTAACTTTATTTATTATATTGTTAAGATTGATTTTTTTTCACAAGTCAAATTTGACTGAGTTTAAAACAAATCGGTATCTATCTGATTTTAAACTATTCCAACATATCTATAGCCCTACCTAAAATAATTTGTTTAGAACAATAAAAAAGTTTCTTTTTTTTTTATTGGTGCCTTCTAAATTATCATGCGGTTCACATATTACTTCCTATACTATCATAATTGCAAGAAACCTCCTGGATTATAGAAAAATAGATACCAACACCACAAATTGTTAATTCTGTCAAATAAAATTTGTTAAAAGTCATGTACTTATTATGTGAGTTTCTATTTCATGAGCAAAATAGTCAGAAAAAATTAATTTATGAAGTGTGCCCTCTGAACTACCGGGTTGCTTTCATTTTGCCACATAAACTATCATAATTGTACAAAACTCCTTTAAACTATGAAAAAATAGGCACTAAAACTTCAAATTGTTAATTATGTTAAATAAGGCCTATTAAATGTTACGTGTTCATCACATGAGTTTTTGTTTTATAGCCAAAATACTCAAAGAGCATTTTAAAAATTAAAGAAAATAAAAGGCCATTTTAGTTCAATTCTGGTGGTCATTAGGATTGATTCAATTCTGATAGAAAAAATCTTGTTATAATTTATAAAAGTGTTTTACTTGCCTTTTTGCTTGATTTAATGGAAAAATTGATGATTTTTTACATATATTTATATGAATATATGCATATGTCGAGTGGGATATGATTGTAGGTTTCAAAATGTGGTTTTTTTGTTGTAAAAATTGTGATGATTTGATTAAATTAATGTTTTATACTTATTGGGTTGTTTGCATGTGGCTTTAATACCAATTTATGCATTTGAATTGATGAAATATGCTAAACTATAAACTAGATTACATTGACTAAGCCAACGAGACAAGTTTGGCCCGAAATTATGATCGGAATTGCAAGATTCTAGCGAGTAAAAAATGAAATCACGTGATCTAATTCAAGGGAAACATATCAACCTACAACCTGTCTCGAGGTAGGAGACGACCTTAATTTGCATTTAGCGCATTTGAAGAAATTAACAACTTGGAGTGTAAGTGTTGATTTTTCCATAATTTGAAAGGGTTTCATACAATTTTAATAGTACATTGGGCAAAATGCAAGCGACTTGTTAATTCGTAGGACACTGTTGTAAATATTAACATATCTCTGACTATTTTGCCTTTGAAATTGAAGCTCACATGATAAGCATATGGCATTTACATATTTTATTTGATATAATTAATGATTTAGAGTATTGGTGCATAGTTTTCCACAGTTTAGGATGATTTTGTGCAATTATAATAGTACATGGACAAAGTGTGAGCATTTTTATAGTTCATGGACACCGCTGTAAAAAAGCCAAATAAAAAAGTAAAATATATGTGCTGATTTTGTTGATTGAGCTGAGAAAGTAATGCCATCTAAAGATCATTTGGGCTTAGCCCAAAACTAATTGACCAGTGATTTTGGTTAGATGATTTTCTTTAGTAGATTTATTTAATTTGATTAGAAATTTACATGTAAAGTCATGTTTTCTTGATGCTGGTATGCGAGATGATCACCATGCAGTGGCTATCATGGTGTGAGACCATTTGAGGAAGCTGGGTTTTTTTCTTTTTTTTTCTTTTTTTTTTCTTGCTTCTAGATGGGGAGGTTTTTTGTCCCTCAACAGGCAGAGCTGAAGGCTTTGGAGTGGGCTACTGACTTTGCTGTTGATTTTAGGTGGGCTCATGTGGAGTGGAGATCCAATGCTCAGGAAGTTGTTAAGTTTTATAACAAACTTGAAGGAACCTTGTGGTTGGACTTCTAGAAACGCGATTATGCTTATCAAGCAGAGAAGTTTTGGAAGATGCTAGTCTTTTATTTGGAAGAATTGGTCCTCTAATATAATGTGCTTACTTTGCAGCCAAGTGAGCTTTTATGGAGCGTAGAAATATTTTTTGTCTTCTGGTTTTTTTGATGGTCTTCCTCCTCAATTATTGTCTCTTCTTTCTTCTGAGAGGGCTTTATGCCCATCTGTCTAAGCCTTGTTCGACTCTTTTTGTGCTGTTAATGCAATTTTTTATAACCGAATAAAATTCTAAAAGTAAAATCCAATATACCTGCACCCACCCCTATCAATAAGAGCATTGTGTTACATTTGTATGTGTAAAATGGTATTGAAGCGACAAACATATTTTTATATCCATAAATTTTATAAGCAATTTTAAAAATCCATCAAAGATGTAAAATTTTACTTGCCCCCACTGTTTTGTAATATATATATATATATATATATATGATAAATTATTAATTTATAATAATAGACATTTCTTGGCAATGCATTTTTTTTTATCTTTGTGTTTTTGCAAATTTTATATTCATTAATTCAATCAAAAATATCAATAACATCTCCTGATTTTAAGTTTTAATTTTTTTTTCACATGTGGAATAATAAAATAACTAAAGTACCATTTAAAATAAAATTAAAATATTTTTATATTTCCTCATCTCTCTCCTCTCCCTTTGTCTATCTCTCTTCTCACTCTCCTCTCTCCTTTTATCTCTTCTCTGTCTCTCCATCCCAAAAAACTAGGGAAAAAACAAACAAAAAATGTTTATTTTTTAGTCCTCCCTCTTTGTTTGTAACTCTTCTCCTTTCTCTCGTGCTAGAAAAATCAGAAATAAAAATATATAAATAAATCAAATAAACCAAAATAATTAAAACAAAAAAACAAAAAAAAAGTATTTTCTCCCTTTTCTTGTGTCTGACTATCCTATCTCCATTTAACTCTCTCATCTCTCCCTTCTTTCTCTTGAAAAAACAAAGAAAAAACAAAGTTTATCTCTCTTCTCTTTCCTTTCTCTGTTTATCTTTTTTCTCTTTCCTCTCTCTAGTGCCAAGGAGAAGATGGTAATGACCAATTTGACTACTCCCAAAAGCACAATGGCTTCGAGGCACTTTGCTGGGAGCCAACGATGGCGTTGGTATCCGTTTGATTAATGAAGAGGATGAGAGTGAGAAGGAAAAGCTTCAAAAGTCGAAACCCAGCACAGGCAACATTAGCTTCAGCAATGGCATTCATAATGGGTGCATTGATGAAAGAGGAGAAGAAAAAAATTAAAAACTTAAAAAGATATTTTTGTGGAGAAAGCAAAAGTAAAGAGAGAGAAAAGACAGAATGCCCCATTTTTTGGATTTTAAAATAATATATAATAATATAAAATTTTAATTTTGTATATACAGTTATTAAAAATAAAAAATTTAGAAAAAAAAATATGAAAGAGATGAGTAGTGAAACAAATGACTAAAATACTTTTATGCTGTTAAATTTAATATATTTACACTGATAGTGTTAAAATTTAATTGCTTGCGATCTAAGCTTTTGAGTTATAGAGATAGAATGAAAGAAAGCTTTGTGTTGAAGATAATTAATTTCATTGAATCATTTTTAGTTATATACAAAGAAAGCCAACTCATACTTATATATCTATATGTGAGACATAGTTACATAGTTGGTGTAAATAACAAAAGAAAAATACAACTAACCAACTAACTACAAAACTGACACGTAATCAACTAACCAGCTAACCAAATAACAAACTAACTAAATATTCCTCTAGTGAAATCTCAATGTTGACTCGAATGTAACACTTTAGTGAAAACATCAGCAAGTTGGTTCTGAGAAGGCAAATAAGATAGTTGAAGAAGACCTTCAATTACTTTGTCACGAGTAAAATGACAATCCAATTCGATGGGCTTGGTTCTTTCATGAAATATGGGACTTTTTGCTATATGAATTGCACTTTGGTTGTCACAAAACAATGACACAGATTTCAAATTTGTAACACCAAGCTCATCAAGTAAATGAAGTAACCAAGTAACTTCAGAAGCTGCTTGGGACATAGCCCAATACTTAGCCTCAACTAAAGATTTAGAAACAGTCCTTTGTTTCTTCAATTTCCAACTAACAGGAGAATTATCCAACAAAAATAAGTAACCACTAATAGATTGTAGCGTGAAAGGGCATAAGGCCCAATCAGAATCAGTGAAAGCTTGTAAAGAAAGAGTGTCACTAGCTTTTAACAAAATGCCTTGGCCAACAGTACCCTTTATATACTTCAAAACATGAAGAATGGCTTTATAATGCACATCTCTGGGACTTTGCATAAACTGACTCAAATGTTGCACTATATAGCTCAAGTCAGGTATAGTATGAGTCAAAAAATTAAGCTTATCAATGATCGTGCGATAGAAAGTAAGATCATCCATTAATGTACCATTATCAGGGGAAAGCTTGAGATTCAAGGGAAGAGGTGTAACCACAGGAGACAAGCTATCTTCAGCATAAGCTTGAAGCACCTCAATAGTAAATTTGTGTTGAGTTAAAACAACACCTGCTATGTTATAGGAAACTTCAAACCCCAAGAAATAGTTGAGCCGGCCTAAATCCTTGATTCCAAAAGTAGCATTAAGATGTACTTTAATAGACTAAATCTCAAGAGAATTAGAGCCAGTGACAAGAATATCATCCACATACACAGCAATGATAGTAATATGACAATCAACCTTTTTTAGAAACAAAGAATAATTATTCTTTGATTGAACATATCTCATGTGCTTTAATTCATCATTAAGCCTTGCAAACCATTGGCAAGATGCTTGTTTAAGACCATACAAAGATTTTTGGAGATGACAAACCTTATTATCAGGATTAGGAACACCAAGAGGCATCTTCATGTAAACTTCCTCATTTAGCTCACCATGGAGGAAAGCATTGTTCACATTCAATTGAAACAAACCCCAATTTCTTGAGGCAACAACTGCAATAATTGTTCTAATGGTAGACATTTTTATAACAAGAGAGAAAGTCTCAAAAAAATCAATACCCTTTGTTGCGTAAAGCCCTTAGCCACCAACTTTGCTTTATATCTCTCTAAGTTGCTTCTGCTTTTAATTTGACCCAATAAACTCACTTGCAGCCAATTGGTTTCTTGCCCTTAGGTAATGAAACAACATTCCAAGTATGATTAGTAGTTAAAGCATCAAGTTCCTTTTTCATTGCATTAATCCAGTTTGGATAATTAGAAGCTTGAGCATAAGCATAGGGTCAATGTATGTAGGAGATTGATTAATGATTTGTTGTAAAGAAAGAGGCAAATGGTCAAAAGAAACCAGATTGCACCAATGTGAATGAGTGGCAGACAAAGAGGCAGAAGCATTGGTGCAAATATAATCTTGTAAGTAGGCAGGTGGTTTATGAACATGAGTAGATTGTTTAATAGGTTGTGGTGAGCTAGAAATAATAGGTGAAGGTTAATGACTTGGAGGAGAAGAAAAAAAAAGTCGTGGAAGGTGGAAATGAAGAATTACTTGAGGAACAAGGAAAAACAGCAAAATCAGAAGGATAAATGAATTGAGTGAAATCTGAGATAGGGAAAGGAAGTGATGAAGAAGAATCAAAATCAAGATGATGAAAAGGAAAACATGACTCAAAGAAAATGACATCTCTAGAAATGAGAACTTGCTTGGTGTCAAGATTTAGAACTTTATATGTTTTTATGGTTATATGCATATCCAAGAAAAACACTAGGAGCAGCTCGAGGTTGAAATTTATGCCTTTGTCGTTTTAAAGTAGAGACAAAACAAAGATATCCAAAGGATTTTAAATGTGTGTAACTAGGTATATGGCCAAAAAGAATCTCATGAGGTGTAAGATTGAAGTTGGGAATCGGTTTATGAGATATGTGGCAGTGAAAACACACTCATTCCAATAAGATATTGGTACTTTGGATTGGAAATATAAGGCTCGGGCAGTTTCTAGAAGGTGTTTATGTTTTCATTCCACCGCCCCATTTTGCTGGGTTGTGTGCACACAACTAGTTTGATGTATAATTCCCAAAAATGCATAAAAATCATTGGTTGCAGTATCTTTAAACTCTAATGCATTGTATGTTCTTATAATCTTGACACCAACATGGAATTGTGTTTGAACATATGAAACAAAAGATTTCAAGATGAAAAGAGAATTGCTTTTATGAGACAAAAAATGAGTCCAAGTGGCTCTTGAGTAATTATCAACAATGGTTAAAAAATATCTATAACCATTGTAAGAGACATTTTGAAAGGGTACCCAAGTATCCACATGAATCAATTCAAATATGCTAGTAGTACAAATAGAGCTCATTGGAAGAGACTTTCTATGCATTTTAGCAAGTGCACAAATTTTGCAAACAGAAGTAGATTACAAATTACAAGAAATGTCATGTATACATCTTATTGTATCAAAAGATAAATGCCCTAAATGATAATGCCATAAATCTGGCTTATTTAATTGTTTAGAAGCATTGAAAGTATAGGAAGTAGAAACAATAATTGGTAAATAAATTAAATTATTTGAATGAGAAGTAGAAGGGAAAGCTGAATGAAATTTGGTGGCAGCAGCAAGCAAAGGAAATTTGCCACAACCATAATTTTTGAAATACTGTTGATCAACAAAGTACAACCCACCACTTTGTTTACCAAGGATGATGTCATTGTTCTTTGCATGGTCCTGAAGTAAACAAATAGTTGGAGTGAAAGAAATTTTGGTAGAAAGATCAGAATTTAACTTTTGTACAGATAGAATATTAAATTGAAATTCAAGCACATGCAAAGCTTTGTGAAGAATAATGTTGGAATTCAAAACTATGATGCCAATATTACTAACTCTAGCTTGTTTACCAGTGGGTAAAATAATAAAATTATGAGTTAAGACTGGTTCATAGGAAAAAAAAAATTCAAGTTAGGACTAATATGGCCAGTTGCTCCTCTATCTATGATCCATTCAAGATTAATGTTAGAAGAAAGGAAACAAGCGCTTGTACCTGCTAGAAAAGAGTTAGGAGAATTAGCATCCACTTGGTTGTGAAGAATCGAAATTTCCTTTTGTGAGCAAAGTGAGAAGTTGGTTGTACTGTTCCATAGTTAATGCTGGAGAATTTGAAGAGTTCATATTTTCATCATTGAAAAAAACTGATTATGGTTTGTAACCATGTGAGAAACACCTTTCTTTGCTTTGTTAAATTTGAAACCAGGTGGATAACCATGGAGTTTGTAGCAAGTTACTGCAGCATGACCTGGAATTTTACAATGAGAACAAATCAAGTTTCTTTTATTAACTTGATTAGATTTTTGAAAAATCTTTTGCCCTCCATTGTTGTTTCCATATCCTCGATATTGATTTGCAAAAGCTGCTAAGTCTGGAATTATCTGTGCTGCATTTGTGAGTTCTCTTTGTTTTTCTTCTTGCAAAAGTATATTGTAAATTTAGTTCATGTTGGGAAAAGGCTGTAGCATGAGCAAGTTTCCTTGAATTCCATTGTAACTTTCATTCAATCCCATGAGAAATTGCATAATGTGTTGCCTCACTAACAAATCTGCAAAAGCATGCCCGGAGCCTCAAGTACAGCTTGGAATTCTAGTTAAAGAACTATCTTCATCCTACAAATGCTTAAATTTGGAAAAGTAAGCAGTAATTCCTAGATTACCTTAACTCAAAGAACTCAATTCTCTTTGCACTTGATAATTTTTGCAAAGTTTGATTTTCCAAATCTTTGTTCCAACTCCTTCCAGATCTTAGTTGCAGTTGAGCAATATACAATACTCTCTGCAATTTCGTTATTGACTGCATGTATCAACCAAGATATAACTATATTGTTACATCTTTCCCAGTAGCTTCAGATAGGAGAATCTTCTTTTAGTTCCACACATATCCCATTGATGAAACCAAGCTTGTTTTTAGCCTTTAAAGCTATGATAATAGACCTACTCCAATTGCTGTAATTATCTCCATTTAGATTTTTAGTAACCAATTTCATTCTTAGAAAATCTCCATTATGAAGATAAAATTTATGCGTGGAGTCTATGACAACAACTTCCTGATTGTTGTTAGAATTCTGAACTATAAGATCAAACATGACTTGATACTATGAATTTCAATATTTTTAGAAAATAGTACTGAAGAAAAAATTGAGCTTCGATTAAGGAAATGGAAAGAAAAACTCCTTTGATCGAAGAAACAAAAAACAAAGTACTAGATCAAATTGAACTTCGCAATTACAGCAGTAATGAAGAATTTGTTCGCGGAAGCTAGATCTAAAAGAAATCTGTCAAACACAAAGTAAAGATCAAGAACAAACCGTTAATTCAAGCAATTGAAGACCAGAAGTGCTCGAAGAGTGGATCGAAAATTGAGATCTACTCTGATACCATGTCAAACTCTGATTGCTTGCAATCTAAGCTTTTGAGTTACAGAGAAAGAACGAAAGAAAGCTTTGTGTTGAAGATAATCAAATTCATTGAATGAATTTCAGTTACTTACAAAGAAAGCCAACTCATACTTATATATCTATATGTGACGCATAATTACACAGTTGGTGTAAATAACAAAAAGAAAAATACAGCTAGCCAACGAACTACAAAACTGACACGTAACCAGCTAACCAAATAACAAACTAACTTAATCTTCCTCTAGAGCTTTCCATATTACGCTAATAGATGATAAATGGTGTAGATAAAAATTTTAGAACCACACAGTTTAATTTAGAATCATACTCAAAACCAGGAGGTATTTATTAATTTTTTCCTTAACTCAATGGTATTTAAAGCATTTACACGGACACCCTTATGCAATTAGTCTAACAGCTAGTTATATTTATTATTATATCCTTTTACACTCCAGATTTTGAGTTTTAAAGTCTGTCGTTAATTTTTTTAATTTATAAAAAAATTTACAATTTTTTTTTTCTTTTCCAAATGGTGAGATTACATATGTAATTGAATAAAGCTATATTGATATTGAAAAATTAATTTATATTAGAAGCATCGCAGATAAATATAATTTATATGATTTTTTCTCTCAAAAAAATTATATAATTTTTGTGACACAATGTTTTTTAAATGTGGAAGTAATTTCTTATTTTGTTAAAAAAAAATTATTGTCTAGCTAAAATGTTTTGTTTGATTGATACAAGGAATGATTATAAGAGTTTTAAATGTAGTAATATATATAATTTAATATATAAATCATAGATGGATTTAAAACAATATGTCGTTAATATGAAATGTAACTATATTATTATAATCTTCCCTAACATAATATAAAGATAAATATTAAAAAACATGTCAACGGCCTATGTTGATAGAAAATGCATGTGGTGAACTAATAATTCTAAAGATATGTCCAAAAAACAAGTATAAAGTTTAGGGTAATTTACATTAACAATCCTTTATTTCGTCCTGATTTCTTTTTTTTTGTTTTTTGGGCAATTTAGTCTTTTACATTTGGCAGTTTATGAAACTCCCATTCCCATAGGGTAAATCGAATTTAGTCCTGCATCTGTTTATTTATTCCAACGCGTGCTTGACAATAATTAATTGCATTAGGCAACGGAAAAAATAAAGAAAAATAAAACAAAACACCAATGAGTTGCGTCTTTGAGGCATTTCAAACCTGAAAAAGTATTGGGAAAGACCATAAGAAAAGAAAGAAAATAACAGTTTTTTTTTTTGGTAATCAGAAACAAACAGTTGTTAATATCAAGACAAAACTAAAATGTGAACATAACAGGTAGTCAATTCACCCAAAAAAATGTGAACACAACAGGTGGTCAATGCATCCACAATCCTGAATAAAAAATCAGATAATTATTACACACGCACTTCTCCAATATTGTTAATTAATTAAACTTTGCACCTGTTAAACATTAACAGCTACCTAAAAACTGCATTAGCCACAGAGGAGGAAGAGAGGGTTTGAGGATTTCAACGGATGCACAATAACTTATTTTTGGGGAAATAATTCACAATGAGAATCTGGAGTACCCAGTAACTCAGTACCCTGTAAATTTATTAGCAGTATTAAATATGGAGAACCAATGGCCTTAAATTGTAAACTTTCATTAATTAAATTAGTTTATTTATAACCAGAACTTAATCGGATAAAAATCATAAGAATTCAATGGATAATCGAATAAAAATCATGAGAATTCAATGGATCTATTTTCCTAAACACTGACTGATAATCTGTTTCGTATGGGGTGGGTTGAACTTGAAACCGAGTCAAAGGCGGACATTATTATTTCCCATCATGATTTCAACTTATAAGCGAAAACGATTATTCACCATTGCTGCTGGTCTACCCCAGAGAAAATGGTGGGTTGGTGGTAAATTTCACCAAATGATCATAATATTTTGCGGACTTGGCAATCCATAAATTCCAAAGCTGGTTTTTACTAATAAAAGAAAAATAAAATAAAATAAAATTGCAAAGCTGGTCTAAATGGATTCTTCTAATTTGAAGCCATGTGGCCCACGTGGCTCCGAATCCTTATGATCAACCAATAGGTCAATGGTTTAGATGTTTTCCTTGCAGTGACACCCATTTATTTATTCAAAAGAAGAAAAAAAAATCTTCATTTGGTATAATTTGAGACTTTTTTTTTGTAAAAGTATTATTTGAGACTTGACCCATATGAAAACGATCAAACAACTAAAAAGAATAGCATAAAACATTGAGATAGGGATTTTTTTTTTTTTTTTTGGCTACAAAATAAAAGTTAGTAGGGTCATAGGCCTATAAGTTATTTAGTGAATGGGTCAAACTCAGGTATCTTTTCAACCTAGTAGGAGTCACACTGAAGGCCCATGTCACTAGAAACTCCTTCATCCTCGTGCGGTAGTAACGGAGAGGAGCACTTGAGTCCAAATGGAGCTACTAAGATTCGAACCTCAACTTCCATACTCGCAAGTGTGAAAGTTAGGCTGACTCCTACCACTGAGCTACACCATTTGTGTGGTTTTTGACACGGCACGAATATAATTGGACATATTTTTTCGCCTTATTTTCTTGCTAAAACAAAACAAAAGAAAATGATTTTTTATTTTACTCAATATATCAATATAAGATATGATCAAGCACACAAAATGAGCGGTCGTGATTGTAAAGTTGGTAACGCTCACATTCTTTTTTTCTTTTTCTGCAATGGTAATGCTCACATTCTAAATATAAAAGCTTGCCTCTATTGTTTTTAAATGAAACTCAATGGAGTTACCTAAATGAAAAAAGCTTTTTATATGTAACGGTTAAAAACGACATTACCAAATATGTAATATATTTTATGTAAAATTTACATGCTTTACTTTGTTACCATGTAACGTTGCATACCACTATATCTCGTTGAGTTTATATTTCACATAATGATTAGAAAGGATGCAAGTGACATGCATAATTTATTTGGAGCAAATTGGGGCTACGGGAGTTTAGTCTGAGCTTTTTTAGATTGGAAAAAAAATTCAAGACAGATCAAATCCTATGAGTTATGAGGGTAAAATCAAATAAATGGGTATGCCGGAAGGGATAATTCAGCCTTTGAGCCACAACCTGGTTAGATTAAGGAAGGACAAAAGCGTATGTTGGGATTGATTCGGGAATGTTGTAACATCCCATTTTGAGAAAAAAAAAAAAAAAAATTCAAGTTTGACCAGTTTGACTTTGAGTGGGCTCGGAGTTGACTTTTTATGTGGTTATATTTTGGCTTTGACTTTGGTACCGTTGCGTAGAGCTAGTTGATACGAGTTCGTAAACTAGTAGTACGCTTAATTCGGAGTTAAGACCAGGAAGTTATGGTCATTTTAGTGCGAAGGGCTTTTTGGTAATTTGGCAAAGACTGATATTTTTGGATGGGAAATGACCTTTTTGCCCCTGCCTTCATCATTTTAAATTTCCAGAAGCGTCTGGATTTTTGGAGAAGTTTTCCCCCCAGCCGCGTCACTTCCGCCACCCCTGCGCCTCCTTTCTTCCGCCGGTAACGGCTGTTTCCGCCACCTGATCGGACCGGCTCCAACACGAAACTCGAAGCCGGCAACCTCCTCTTCCTTCCCGTACTGGTAGTTCGCCGTGAAATGACCCAGATCGCCGGAAATTGCAGCGAGACCGAGGGCTCGTGCAAACTGTGCAACCCGTGCACTGTTGCGACATCACCTTTGGCCGGCCATATCTCACTGTTCCGGTGAATTTAGGAAGCGTACTTGGTACCGTTGGAAAGCTGGTGCGACGATCTACGTTTTGGTACCAAGATTGACACCGGATACTGTCGTATCACACCGGAAAATGGCCGTGAAGTTTCAGAAAAACCACCCGAGACAGCCACCTTTCCACCTAGATCTACTCCGATCGCCGGCGAGTGGGACGACACAGCCACCACTACGAGCTTCAGAGTACGCCGGCGACCAGATCTACAGTTCCCGAGCTCCGACGACAGCCGCACGTGCCGCACTTGCCACCCACGCGCCGCCGCCGTCTTCCTCCACGCGCCGCCGCCGATCTCCTCCTTTTCCGGCGAGTGAGTGCTCACCTCCCGTCTCGACGCATTCCGGGGGTCGTGGGCAAGCTTGCTGTCCAGTCAATTTGACCCAATTTTGGTCGGATTCGGAAACGCCCAATTCCGGTTGAGGTCCGATCTTCCGGGATCGATTCCGACCATTGGCGAGGACGAATCTTGAAATTGAAGGTAGATTCTCGTTCCTTGCATCTTCAATTTCGTTTCGATATAAAGTTTGTTGAAATCGGACTTGAGACGGAGTAATTCAAATTTTGGAGATTTTGCCGTTAAGGGCATTTTGGTAATTACTGAAATTGAAAGGCAATTTTGGTATTTAGTGTTTTAATCTTGTAGTTGGAGACTTAGTGGACTCCTTTGAGCCTTTGGTTAGTTTTTGATAATTAAAAGATTTTTCGGTAAATTATTTTTAGGTGTTCATGCACGTTCGAGGGCTGGACCGGAGATCCACCAAGAGCACGCGTCAAACCAGTGAGTGCATTTATTTTCTAAATCATTTGGGAATATATGCTATATTTGATTTCATTTCTATTAATTTGTTTTGATTAAATTTTCTTGTGCATTTAAATTAAGATTATTAAATATGTTTTATGATGATTTAAATATTTGCATGAGTTGATTTTATGATTTGATAGATTTCATATTTATTGGAATATTTATGAAATTTGTGTTTTAATTGGTTGTTTAGCGAATTTGAAATGTTTTGGAGATTTTACGATATTGTGGAAATTTGGTGATTTTAAAGAAAAACTATGGCTTTGTGGAATTTAAGAATTTTTGGGGCAATTTTCTGATATGCGAAATATTTGATTGTTTTCGTAAAATTTTTCAAAGAGAAGATTTTGGAAAATTGTTTAAAAATAAAAGGATTTGGAAAATTGTTGATATTCGATGATGGAGGATTTTGGATTTGATTTTGAGGAGTATCACACGGTATCGAGATGTTGATTGAGATGTATTATTATGCGCGCTATATGTATTATGCCATCCTCTGCTGCGGACACGTGTCGGGAGAGAGATGATGAGGATCCTGCCATGACGGATTTGGGACGCCGGTTCGTTGTGATGAGTTTACCCCCCTCCCCCGCCTGTGATGCCATCAGGACGCTGAGGGTCACACGGCACGATGCTATGTTGTGGTACTGGATGGGTTTTTATATGTTGTTGATTGCTGATTTTAAATTGATGGTTTTGAAATTATAGTTATTACTGATTTTGAATTGATGGTTTTGAAATTTTGGTTTGAAGCTCATGGTATTGATTTTAAATCGGTGTTAGATTTAACAAATGTTCTATTTGCCATTTTAATCAAACATGATTTACGAATAAATTTAATGTTTCTTGTTAAGATTTTATTTATGGTTTTAGTGATTTATTCGTGTTTTCAATGACCGTTTAAAATTACGCTTTCGCCCCACAAACTGTTTTTAACGATTTAATGATTTTGGGGATTAAACCAAGGGTTTTGCGAAATGATTTTCAAAACGGGGAACCTTTCAACTGAGTGACGTGAGGTTTGAGTGTAAATGATTTAAAATGTTGAACTTTTATTTTGTAGTTATCTAGGAGCACTCACTGAGATTTTATATCTCACGTTTTGTATTTTTAACTTCGTTCCCTAGGTCATAGCTGCAGGTCTTCGTGAGCTACCGTCGGCATCGCATTCACACTCGACTTCCGCTACTACTTCTACTTATGTATTAGACCCAGTTCCTTTTATTCTGTTCATTGTTGGATTTGTATCATTTATATTTTGTTTATCTCATTTGTGATTCTGTCATTCCTACCTTCTCACTAAACTGTTATGTTATTTATTTCAGCACAGCTACTTATTTGTTGCAATGCATATCTTATCATCTTTTAGTCCTATTTATGGTTTTATTGTTTATTAAACCCCTTTTCAGAGGAGGATTCTATCGGCTGCCCCGAAGGATTCTGGTGGAATCTTCCTCAGGCGGGGCCTCTCAGGGAAATCCGGAGGGATTTCCAGGGCGGGTCCTGTCAAATGTCCTCCAAGGCAAGAATGATAGGTTGCTGTCCATGTTGGATATTACCCAGAACCTTTTGATCTAGTGTAGTGTCGACCGAGATAGGCTCCTCAACATGTTCCACAGAGGCATCATCGATTCTCAAGCAATATGCTTTTGCTTCTTCCTATCCTTGTTCAAATGAGGTTTCAGAGAGCCTTTGATGCTTGGCGATCTCCCCTCGTAACTTATCGCTCTCCAGCCATATTTTCTCAAGAATGCATTGGATATGTTCTTATTTAATGTTCGCTAGATCTAGGTTGTACAAAGCTTCTTTCCAATTGTTGATGGCTCGCTCTTTTGCGGCATCAGCCTCATCAAGATCAGACGTCAGCATGATAACTTTAGACTCCATCGTTTTCCATTGCAAATGTGTCTTTCTGGCTTTATCTTCGGCCTTTTGACGTATGGCTCAGACCGTATTGAGATCATCCAATAGCATTTGATACTTAATCATACATTGATCAAGTGAGAACCCGTTGTGACGTTGCTGCAGGAAGAAGGCAGCTTGGACAACCTATAAAACTAAAGAGCTATATATTAAGCATGGAAGTAAAATAATCTTCCTTATCCATCATATGCTTGCATTTGTACTCTATGTGATCACCTGCCAACGAACAAACCAAAGACTAAGAAAAATAGTCTCTGATGAGAAATTGTACCGTCCATTCAGTTAAGCAGTCTTACATGCCATGCCTCCTTCAAATATTGTCTGCTCGGAGGAGTACCTAGATGAGACTAAATGCCCTGTTCCTTCATTTTCTCCTTCCTTCTTTATGTTTTCCCCTTCTAAAAGAAAGAGGGTCAGGTACGGTCGAGACATGATCTAGATCTCTTATCAGAGAACATATGTTTGTCCTACTTCTCGACAAAAAGACGTTCAAATGACCCCTTCAAGTCTTGACCTACAAGGCTGCAAGTGACAAAGGGATCAATTTAAACGTCATCAAATCTTGGAAGGAAACTAAGATTAAGAAATGGGAAACTTACATAAATTTTCCTATATATGATTAATGGTGCCTTTAGGCACCACTAATCCAGTCTCCATAGACAACAAAATATAGAGGTTTCCAATTTTTTAGGCTAAAAGGCAGGTCAATGAAAAATACTCTATTTTTCCTCGAATAGAACAAGTACCGACCTCTGTTGATCTTATGCAACTTAAAATAATAGAAATTATAGAAAATGTCTATTTAAAGATTGATGCCTAACTCCTTACACAGCGAAATGAAACCCACTATATGCCTTTAGGCATTGAGCATAAGTTGTGTAGAGCACAATCTACTGTGCCAAAAAATCTACACAATAAAGGGATCCAAAGGAAATTTGGTACCGGCTACTAAGAATTCCTTGTAAAGACATAATCACCCTTTGTCAGGGGCATCGGCCCTGGCAAATGACCTAGGTTTCTTCATTCTGACACTAGTTGGGATATAATACAGCTGGCGAAGCTCCCTAATCGACTCAGAATCAATCCAATAGGGTATTTCTTCTACCCTATTGAATTACCAATCCCATGGAGAACAAAGATAAAACTATATGGAGCCTTAGCGGCCATGATTCCCTCGGGAACTAAACCCCCATAACGACAGGAGACAGATTATTAACTTCCATAGAGGTGGAGATTTTATCCACTCCATTTCAAGAATTTGGATGACATAATTCCCAGAGTTTTCCATTTTCTTTCTATGAAAGAAAAACCTAGATTCGGTGGCAAAATGAGAGAAAAAGTAGAAATTCGTAGTTCAAATCCTAAAAGAGATAAGGATAACACATGTTTCGGTGATTTTGAAGCCTTAAAAGTCGTCTTGGTAATACCACTCAAAGTAACCAAACCTATGACAACGTTTTAACGAGGTGAATGAATTCAATACCAAAAGTTCATATTAGAATGCTAAATCTAGAATCAACGGTTGCCAAAGCAGTGCCTCAAGGAATTGATACGTTCGTTCAATAAAAATGTCTCAACATTAATTAATGCTTACGTTACCTTACAAACAGACATGACTTTGGGCAAGCATGCGTCCACTCAATGAGATCGTCATTTGATTGCCTAGGAAGAAAGTGCCCAAAAAGTAATGTTTAAGCGTCCCACGTTAAAGTACGACGTGGCCACAAGTTAAACCAAAACGACAGTTCAACACGCCATCGCCAGACTCATTGTCTCCGATCGGAAGGCACTACGTCCTAATAGATAAATTTGTTTCCTCTCACGATTGGGTGACAAAATTACTAATTAAGGACACACAATCTAGCAAATTCACAAATATTAAAATGTGTGAAATAAAATCATAAGTGGACAGCACCAAAACAAAATATATTATTCATTTATAGATACTCTTTACAAAATAATAATAATAATAATAATAATAATAATAATAATAATAATAAGCATACATAATAAGCCAAATTCGCATTTAGTACCTCTGATTGAACGAGAAAGTTATAAGTTTCTATGACCAGATAAAAAAACAAAATGTTCAATGTATCATCCCACACCATCCAAATTAAATAATCGATGAGCCACCGAGAGGATCCTACAGAATCTGGCAAAATGACTAGATACCCACGAATGCATTCTCCTCAGCACAAGCTACCTATGCTTGAATCTTGTCTTTGGGGTCTATTTCGTTGTCAGTTACATATCTCTCAGGATTGGAATAGTAGCCTTCTGAACCTACATACCTGTCGTGATCATGATCGGCGTCAAAGATGACGACGACTTCTTTTTCTTCCTTTTCCTCCGACTTTTCAATAGGAGAGCGAGGACCTAGGTACTCAAGAACTCTGTATTTGTCCAAGAAGAAGTTGATTTATGGGAAAACATGACTGCCCATCATTCAATCTAGTAATTGAACAAAAAAATTAAGGTCAAGGATTCTGGGGTTGAGTCAATTAGGGAACTACCTGATCACTCTTCGGGGTTCTGGAACTTCTTCCAAGCTCGAACAAGTTTCTAAAAACCAAAGATTTGCAATGAGATAGCTATGGAAGCACGTTTCCCAACTTCCACCATCGCTTTACCCTTGTTTCCAATATGGGGCATTTATTCGGGTCTTGGCTATCACTCATGGTGTGACGGAAAGAAAAAGATCAAAAGCAAAAGCAAACTCAAAATTCACTTTGATTCTTCAAAACAAAAAAGAGTAAACAAAACTCGCAAAAACCATTACCTTATATAACCAAAGAAATGAACAAAGGTTAATATGATCATACCTCGAGTTAGAACTTTTGGACACCAACCCCCATCATTGGCCCTGGAGTTAGAAGTCACTCAATTTGGGTATCTTGAAGAGCATAGCCATCAAGCCATGTCATTTTTCATTACAAAGTTCCATTCGACAGTTCATATGTAACACCACACTCTCTCTCCAACCAATATTGTCTCCAATTTAGCCACTGCACTTTAGACGGTATGGAGTTTTTGGTCAGATTTTTCAGGGGTCACCCATCCCAGGAATGCTCCCACTGGAGCATGCTTAACTCCAGAGTTATTTCCAACTCTGAAACCAAACGCTCTGAAAAGGCCTTGGTTGTTAAGAAAGTGCTCACTTTACATTTGAATCATTACCATTTAACACCCTTCCACATCCGGGCGATGTGGGATTGGACACCGATCTCTGCCAGTAAGGTAGCATGTCAGTGCCCCGCACCCGCCCACACTTACCCTGGCTCTGCCAGTAAGGTAGCCTACCAGTGCCCTGTACCCGCCCACACTTACCCTGGCTCCAGATCCTTGGTCGTCACATCATATGCTTAAGACACATGACCCAATCAACAATTTTTATTTACTGACAAGTATTCAAAAAATAAAAATGGAGGGAAAACTATGTGAGTAAAATCACGATTCAGGACCTCGATCCTAGGCCCACAATGCTCTTGGGCATAAAGGCAGATGAGGTAACGCGAGCTGATCAAATGGGCCCATCTAATTCAACTCAAAAGTCAAGTGACACATCAGCCACCCTACTACAGTTGTTGTTGTCTTCGATCAACCAAGAGGAAGCTAGTTCTTTCAATGGATCTGTGCCTAAGTGGATGCTACGTTAATGAGCATTTCTACAAAGATGCGTGTAACCACCTCAATTGGTGCATGCGCCAGTTACACGCATGCACGCCACTTCATTTAATACACCTCGCAAACTTCAAACACCTGTGTTACGAGTATTTAATAAAGCAATTGAGCATTTAATGAGCCTAAAACAAGGGTGGTGTGGCTACGATGAATCATTTAAAATACCATTGTTTATATCTAGTAAATTATTCTCTATCTCTTTTGCCCAAAAGGAGAGAACATGGCCAAGATCTAAAACACTCTGTTTCGAAAACTTTGATGTTGCTGGATTTGACCTTTGAAATTTTGGATTCCCAATTAGGTTGAATCGCATATTTAATAATTTAGGCCTCCAATTTCAAGTTTGGCTTTAGTTCGAACATGAAGATATAGTTGGGCCTTAGGTATCGAGTTTAAAGAATATGTTCGAATTCTAAAAAAAATAATTTTTTAAACTATCAAATTTTGATTTAAAAATATTTTTTGTTTAAAATATTTTTAATATAAAATATTTATGATATTACAAAATATGACAAATAGTGAACAATTCCAACTTAAAATATAATAAATATTTTATAATAGTTGAATAAAATTATAAAATTAGATCAGATTAATTAATCAGGTAGAATTTCATATTAATAGACGGATAATCTAAAGCTAGATTTCTGACGAAGTCTTAAAAAAAAATTTAAATTCAAATCCAACTCAAATGAAAATAAAACAAATTTTGAATCATACAATGTAGAATTCAGATTATATTTAAACTGCATTTTTTCCTACTGGATTTGATCAGATTTTAATCTTTGGGCTTTATTTATTTATTTATTTACATCTCTAATTAGCATAATACTAGACGTGCGGCGAAAAGTGAAATTAATTTACGTGATCACTTGCTCACCAGCCGTTTACAAAGCAATAAAAGCAAAGCAATTATGATACTAGACATGCTGAGAAAACCGAAAATAACATATGTGACTTGGTCACCTGCCGCGTAAAAAGCAATATAGCAACAAATGACAGCAAGTCAATTTTATTTTATTTTATTTTTAAATATTGCAGCTAGTCAAATTTGAACCATGTGTTTTTGACTTTTCGCTTACAGTGGATACCTAGGACTCCAGAGCTGCAATTCAAGTATGCATTTTTTCACGAAAATCTCAGATAACCCAAGTGCCCATAATCATTAAACAACCATTAAATAAGATTTATTTAAGATGATGAATTATTTATTTATTTATTTATTTTGAAGTGGGATTGTGATATTTTGATATTATTTTCCGTGATGACTGGGCAACTTGAAAAAGAGATGGCTCAGCGTGACATTTGCGGTAGACTGACCGAGAAATAAAATAAAAATAAAACTCTCATTTATAAGAAAACCAACCTTCCTGATATTAATTTGATGGAACATCTTTGTCATGAGCTGGGCAACAAGTTGTATCTTTGACTTGATCTTCTTCTCTCTCTCTCCATTAGTTTCCTGAGTTCCACATCCTATAACTTGGAAAACAAGTGGCTTGCTTTTCTGTATACATTTGGGTAAGCCGTGGATATGAAGAACAACAACCCAAGATTTATGCTGGCTGTTCTCTTCCTCTGTCTGTTTCTCAAGACCCATATCTGCCTTGGAGCTGATACCATCTCTGGGAACCAAACCCTCACTGGTGACCAAACACTTGTCTCAGCCGGTGGGACTTTTGAACTGGGATTCTCTAAACCAGGTAATATTTCTTCTAACTACTACATATGCATGTGGTACAAAACAATTTCTGAGAGGACTATAGTTTGGGTGGCAAACAGAGAGAAACCAGTATCGGATAGATTTTCTTCCGTGTTAAGAATCTCAGATGGTAATTTAGTTCTCTTCAATGAATCCCAAATCCCAATTTGGTCAACAAATGTGAGTTCAAGTAGCTCAAGCGCTGTAGAAGCTGTTCTTCAGGATAATGGAAACCTTGTGTTGAAAGAAGGATCTAAGAATACTTCTCAAAAAAATTTATGGGAAAGTTTTGATAATCCTGCTCACACATGGTTACCGGGTAGCAAAATTGCATACAACAATTTAACGAAAAAGAGCCAGCATCTAATTTCGTGGAAGAACTCGGAAGATCCAGCCCCTGGACTCTTCTCTCTTGAGCTAGACGTATCTGATAACTCGTATAGAATACTGTGGAACGGGTCTGTGCAACATTGGACCAGTGGACGTTGGAACCCAAACACAGAAATTTTCGATTTGGTCCCTGAGATGAGGCTCAATTATATATACGATTTTCAATTTGTTTCAAACGAGAATGAAAGCTATTTCACTTATTCTATCAGAGATAATTCCACAACATCTCGTTTTCTGATGGATGTTTCGGGACAGGTTAAGATGCAAAGTTGGCAAAAAAATTCTAATCAATGGATTTTGTTTTGGTCACAACCAAGACAACAATGTGAAGTTTATGCTTATTGTGGGCCATATGGCACCTGCAACGAGAAGTCCTTGCCTTTCTGTAATTGTATGACGGGGTTTGAGCCAAAGTCACAGAGTCATTGGGATATAAAAGACTATTCCGATGGGTGCCAGAGGAAAACCCCACTGCAGTACTGTGGGAACAACAACACTGCAAGTGCTGGTAATGGTGAGAGGGACAAATTCTTACCGATGTCTAGCATGTTATTGCCTAATCAATCTGTACCAGCAGGGAGTGCTGCACAATGCGAATCAACCTGCTTAAACAACTGCTCTTGCACGGCTTATTCTCCGGACAGCAATGGCTGCTTGATTTGGATTGGAGACTTCTTGGATCTGGAACAACGATCCGCAGATGATGGCACTGGAAAACCTTTCTATGTTCGACTTGCAGCTTCAGAGCTACGCAGTCCCAAGAAGAAAAATGGAATTGTTATCGGTGTTGCTGTGGGTTCAGCTGTTGGGATATCAATCTTCCTTGGCCTGATTGTGTTTTTAATTTTGAGGCGGAGGAAGAAGACAGTCGGACCAGGAAGAACAGTGGAGGGTTCATTGATGGCCTACGATTACAGATATCTGCAAAATGCAACAAAGAATTTCTCGGAGAAACTAGGAGGAGGAGGATTTGGTTCTGTTTTCAAGGGGACATTGCCAGACTCAACTGTCATAGCAGTGAAGCAGCTTGAAAGTGTTAGCCAAGGAGAGAAGCAATTCCGAATGGAGGTTAGCACAATTGGGACAATCCAACATGTTAATCTTGTTCGGCTTCGAGGGTTCTGTTCTGAAGGCACAAAAAGGCTGTTAGTCTATGACTACATGTCGAATGGCTCTTTAGATTCTCACATTTTACGGGAGAAGACTTCGAATGTTTTGGACTGGAAGACAAGATATCAAATTGCTTTGGGGACGGCCAGAGGGTTGTTTTATCTCCATGAGAAGTGCAGAGATTGCATCATACACTGTGACATTAAGCCAGAAAACATTCTTTTGGATTCCCAATTTATACCAAAAGTGGCAGATTTCGGCCTGGCAAAACTAGTTGGAAGGGATTTCAGCAGGGTCCTAACCACCATGAGAGGGACAAGAGGTTATCTTGCACCTGAGTGGATTTCAGGAGTAGCCATAACAGCAAAAGCTGATGTCTACAGCTTTGGAATGATGCTCTTTGAATTTGTATCAGGAAGGAGAAACTCAGAGCAATCTGAGGATGGCAAAGTCAGGTTTTTCCCAAGTTGGGCTGCAAGCGTAATAATTGATGGTGGTGATGTTCTTAACCTTTTAGACCTCAGTTTGGAGAGGAATGCTGATGTAGAAGAGGTTACTAGAGTTTGTAGAGTGGCTTGTTGGTGCATTCAAGATGATGAAACTCGCAGACCATCAATGGGTCAGGTAGTTCAAATCCTTGAGGGAGTGATAGATGTGAACCTACCGCCAGTTCCAAGATCTCTCCTAGTTTTTGTGGACAACCAAGAGAATGTAGTCTTTTATACAGAGTCTTCCTCAAGCCAGAGTTCACAGACACGCAGCAAAACATCAACTGCTTCCTCTCATGCCAAGAGCACAACCTCTTCGACGAATTCTCTGTCCTAAGCAGGTTCAAATAAATTAGATGATGCTTCGCATTTTCTTCTTTCTTTCTCGACTGCGATCTTGTAATCGTTAAATAGGTTATAGAAGTTTTCATATTTGGCTTAAATTTGCGCTGGAAAGACAAAATATGTATATTCATCCGCAGCCTAGCATCCAACCCGTGATGATATTATTGATAATAGTTGTAGCACTTCGCATACAGCTGTTTTGGTTTTTTGTTTTTGCCTTTTAAATCAATAATGCCAAGCAACTTGGTCTTGATTAACTGAGATGAACCGCAAAATGGGACCCCAAAATTGGAGGCCAATCATCCCTCTCCTTAGTGAATCAAAACCCTGGTTTAATGGGAGTTTTCAAAATCTTAATTTATTAGGCAAGGCTACAAAGTCAAATTTCTCCGCACGGGCATCATTTTTCAAACTATGACCAAGTGCTTCCTCAACATTTATAAGAGACATGCCACGTTGTAAGAAAAATAGAATCTTCCTCACAATAGAAAATAGGAGAAACACAATTAGAAAACAAATTTGAAAAATAATTAAACATTTAAGCTTAAAACATTTTTAATGGATTCTATAAAAATTTCATCTTTTTTATTTTAAAGTGTTATTTTTTTTTTATAGTTCCGACCGACTTTTAAATTAAAAAATTAAAATAAATAGTGAAGCTTAGCTTTCCAAATGTAAAAAATAAAATACATTCTCTATATAACACTTCACTTATTTATCTATAACTTTCTATTACATTTATAATTAAATATATCAGTTTAATTTCATTTTTTAATTTTTTTAATACTACTTTAGTGTAAAAAGCATAAAAAATCATAATTATTTATAGAAAAATACAAAATGAAAAATGATTATAAAAAGTATTATTAAAGTTAACAAAAAATTTTACTATTTATTATTTTAAAATTTTTCAAGATATTCTTTATTTTAAAAATTATGTTATTATAAAGAGTAGCATTGGAAATGCTCTTAAAAGTTTAAACTTGACTAGATTATCGAGATGTAACAACTAAAATGTTTACATTTTCATTCTAAACTGATAAATTCAAATACGATACAACTCTGCACGTATTTTTAAAATTTAAAATTTAGCTATTTTAACACGAATGTTTAAGGAATTAAATTTAGATGAACAAATTTTAATACGACACAGACATAAAATTAAAATTAACACGAACAAATCCACACATATTGTTTAAAGTTTAAATTTACATATTTTAACACAAAAATTTAACGAATTAAATTTAAATAAATAATTTTTTATAGCACCACATGTTGCAAGCTATAGGTTGTAAAACAAATTATACTAAAACATTCTATTTATGTACATCAAATGCAGGGAATCTAACGAAAATGGTCAGAGAGTTGGAAAGACTAACAGCATGATGTCATCTGCCATCAAAAAGGAATACCTAATGGTCAAAATATGAAATTTTCTTTCTTCATGATGTAGGTAACTCGAATGAGTCTATTAATGGGAAAATAATAGTCTTGTCAGAAAATCAAAATGCATGACTAATCCACATTAGCTTTTCTAGACATAAAGAACTCATAATCTGGCTGCTTATTGTACTCAATGCCGTTATCTTTAAAAACACGACCTCTGGCGAAGAGTGATGCATTTGCCTCCAGTGCTTCAAGCCTTTCTTTGTGAATTGCAGAACCATTGAAAATATCAGAGGATATTTTAGGATCAAACCAGCATTCACCCTGCAATTACAAATTTCGATGCAATTAAAGAGATAAGTTTCACAAACCAAAAAAAATGTCGATTTAGGAAATTTCCAAAATTTCACATACCTGAGTATTGTAGCTTTCCAAACCCAACACAGGGGAAACAATGCAAATTTTGTTCTTTTCATGAGAATCACTTAAAATGTGTCTCTGAACCAAATGTCCTAATGAATGGTACGTAAGAAATGATGCGCGGAAGTTCCCTTCTGGAATTCGATATATAGGATACCAGGCCACCGAAAACCTGGAATTCACATTAATCATGGTTTAGTAATATGCTAAATCTGATCTAAATCTGGTGATTAGCATAGAAGAATCTGGTTCTCACCATGAAGCAGGATGCAATTCTTGCAGATTGATACAATCTAAATTTGATGGGTCACCATAGCAAATCTGGTCCTCACCACCGTTGGAAGTTCCGGCATCAATTAGCTCCAGGATTCTGCAAGTAATTACAAAGCATCTCAAAGTTAGGCAGTCCCTACTCTATGATTTCATGTCAAATATACAAAACAGCTGTAACACAAAATGATTACATTAGTTAGGATCCATTCAGTTTAATACCTATATAACTACTTGCTTCTGTAAGATTAATAAAATCTGTGATATAATATAGGCATTACAAATGTCATCATAAAGACATGAACGAACATACTTATCATAAAAAGGCTTTCGCTGTTGTGGCAGCTTAGATTCAGAAAACTCAAATATGAGCTTGCTATCAGTGGGGGAGGCCAGTAAACAAGAATCCAGAGCATCACTTCCATTGCCAGGGACAAGATTAGATGCAATAAAAGGCTCCTTGACCAATTCAAAGTTCATAGCCAAACTTTTATCTCCTGCCTCAAAATGGTTCAGCTCAACTGTTGCTTCTGAGGTATGTCTGGGCAACATTCTGGAACATGAGTTTTCCAGTTCAGTTCCTTCTCCTTCGTCATGAATGTCACCATCGATTAGTTCTTTCTTTCTACCACAGTATTGGGAGAGTTCAAGGTACCCAAACAATTGAACAGCAGAAAGGTATGGAACAAAATGAAATGAAACTGAATCAGTTTGAATAGCATTTAAGTTTGTAGAGTTGTCTACGTTGACAGCCAATCCATAGTTTCCTGGTTTCTCATACCAGTTCCAAACAGCACGGAGTGGTAAATTCGGTCTGTGGTGCTCACAAAGAAAACTATTGGACTGCCAATTACCCAAGCAAATGTGACATCTTTTATGTACATTTGAATAAGAAATGATGGGAGCAGCAGAATGAAGGAGTATTTCAAACTGTGCAAGTGAGCATTCCTTTGAAAGCTGAATATCGTCATATGCTAATTCCTTATAAGAATTGTTTGGAGCTTCCCATGCCACTTTTGAGCCAATTGAGATTTGATGGGCATCCTTTAGTGTGCTAGCTGGGGCCTTATAAAATTGACATTGAACCTCATGACCTATTCCAGCATCAGCGTAATCCAAATTTTGCTTTGCATTTTCAACTGAGCTTTTTCTGTGGCTCGATATTGAGATTGTGCTTTCAGAATCACAAAATGCAGCACATGAGGAAAGATGAATTTCATTTCCTTCCAAAGCGCTATTATTCATCTCCTTGTGTAAAACTAGAAAGTTATCCTTAAATTCATTGCAAATACCAGGAGAACCAGTCCTCTCTATCAGCTTTCTCTGTCCCTTAACAACAGGAATCCACTTAAGTATAGCTGCTCCTGAAGTAAAATTTTGTCTGAACTCAAGGTTTCTATGAATATCAATTTCTGAGCATGGTTTACTTTGCAGGGAAACATACGAAGACCAGTGGAATACATGTTCCCTGCTTGGAATCTTCCTCAAATTGTACAGTTGAGAACCATTTTGTAAACCTTCAACATGCTGGCTTCCATAAGAGTTTCTTGCAGTATATCTATTCTGGTAATGCTGCAATTCTAAAGGAATCTGTAACAAATGTTTCTGTGATATAGCATCCTTATCATAGAGCCCGGCAAAATTTGCACCTATTCCTCTCTTTCCGTTGTACTTTTCATCCTTAAATGAATTGGTCAAATCTGCTTTTGATTTTCCGGAGCCACTTTCCCAGACGCCGAAGTGACATGATGATGAGAAATGTCTCTTACGGTTCCAATTCAACCCCTGTTGAGCAGCCGATTGAGGTTGTTCTTTCAATACTCTAGTCCACCTTCTCCCATACATAAGTGGATCCATGTATCTCATTCTATTAATGCCATAACCTGTAGTGTAGGATACAGAAGAGCAAACTAATGGACCAGGTAACCAGCCATTACCATAAAAAGAGTGATTACTATAACCTTTTCCTCCTTGTAGTGCTGCCGAATTAGCATTCTTCTTTTGCCCAACAAAATGCCTACTTCCCTTGAAATTATAAGAACAACGGATACTCTCTTTTATTGCACAACAGTGAGATGCAAAATTATCATGAACATTGTAGACAATGTAACAGCACTTGCTCGTTTTGGTGTTTTCGTGTCTGCAACTATTGCTTTGTTCAACTTTACTGCACTCTGCATGCCTAGAATATTGACTGTCCTGAGGTTTCTCAGAAATACTGTCATTGCCTACTTCATTTGGCCCCTGTTTGCTTGTATTCAAATTCACGCCGCCATTACAGCTTTTAAAATCAGCTGGTTTATAAGTCCCGTTACAACGAGGAAAACCAACATGCGAAGCCTCAGGAAGTTTCTCGCCATTTTGATCACTTGTTACATGCAACGCAGATGGGGAAGTCATGCCAGGATATGAGGAGTCACTCTTTCTGCATTTTTCAGCTTCAGAATTTAATGCATGATTTTCCACATCTTCCTTAGATGAATGATAAGATGTCACTGCATCATCTGTGGTACATAGGCTATGACCTGCCTTAGAAACTAACTCATCATACAACATTTTAGTTGACTCACATTTGTTTTTCGGTTTCTTTTTTCTATTCTTATTCTTCTTTCTCTTACAAAAGTTTTCAACACATTTCTCTGTGGTTGAAGGATCAGGTACCAAAGAGGCTCTGATGTTTAAACTAGCAGCGCACCAATCAACAGGACTAGAAGTCTCGCCATGGAAATGTCTTTTGGATTTTGACACCTCACCACACTTCACAATGGATAAAGTTGTATGTGCTGTCTGCTCCATTAAACTTCTGTGGTATCAAAGTCATCAAACGTAAAAATGATCTAGAGAACTTGTAGAATCATATGCATCTATTCCCACAAAACTTATTTTGTCACATAATATTCAGTCAATCCCATGAATGTGACATCTACGGGACATTATACATGCAGCGTTACTATATTCAAACAGCCAATTCAAAACCCTGCAATGATAATCGCAGTAAAAGCAATATAGTTTAAAAAGCCTAAAAGATGGTGATTAACTCCAAATAGAAGCAATATTATAATGCTCACTTATTTTTGTTTTTCTATTTTATTATAATGCGATATGCTCACATATTTCATCAGATTTATATGAGATAAGAGCATCATCAGACTCATCTTATAGATAAACATAGATTAAGCAACGCGAGGGTTCTTGAAGATAAAATTAAGAACACATGAAAGCAAATTTAATCAACTCAAATAATTTTTTGAAATATGCTTTACTAAATTATTCATGTCTGTCACTTTAAACCTTATATAAATTACCATAAAATTCGCTCAAACCAAGAATATGAAAACAGAGTGGTGGTGTACCTGCGACGGCCTAGAAATATACAAGCAGTGAGAAAAGATAGTAGCAAGAATTCAAAAGTATCCAAAGAAACCGAGCATACAAACCCAAGAAGACAAAAGCAAGAACAGACTTTGGTTTTAGATCAAATTATAGAAAAAGAATAAGAAAATGTCGAAAGAAAGACATAGCAAATGATTGAAAAAAATTGGAATTATTTGACTCGTACTTTATCAATAAAATTGAACATAGTTGCGAAAGAAACAAAAAGAAAAGGAAGTTTACGAAAGTACCTGTGAGAGAGAGTGAGAGAGAAATGCAGAGAAAGCGCGCGATGAATTGGAATATGAAAAAGCAAGCAAGAAAGGTGTTTAGTTGGGTTGGATTGGGGTTTTAAATCTTGCTTTAGGCAACATTTGCTTTTTACCGCCTGTTAACGGTTTTTTTTTTTTAATACTTTGTTAATTTCTATTAAAAAAAGT